>SNQJ01S0081890.1:0-35318 GCA_010110895.2 Picea sitchensis
TGTGTATGCATCTTAAAATATCTATACAAATTTGTTTATACAGAAATATATAGATTCATTGTGTGTATGCATCTTAAAATATCTATACAAATTAGGAGATGCCTGTGTTTTCAAATTTCTATTAACACTCATACATAATAATAATTTTATATGAATAAATTTAATACATATTAATTGTATATGAATAAATTTAATAAATAAAATCATGTATAGGAGATGCCTGTGTTTTCAAATTTCTATTGACACTCAAACATAATAAGTTTATATAATAAATTTAATAAATAAAATCAGTGTCAGTGGACTGTGCCACTCTCTATTATCATATTGAGAGAACAACACAAAATCACTCAACTCTAATCCACTAATCCACCAAACAAGATTAAATTTCAATCTTAATTTTTTACTGAACCAAAATCATTGACTGTGCCTCTCTCACTTTAATCCTTTAAAGAACCAAAATCATTGATCCCAAATAGACAGAAAAGTAAACAAGAGGCAGAGCAAATCTTTTTATCGCCATAACTCGTATCTACTGCACAATCTACCATGAGATAATACAACAATATCCAACCAAAGGAATCCACCGATAAGTGTCTCCATCCATAAAAACGATAAGACCCTTAGACAAGAATAGGATGATCACACTCCATGAAAATATGTAAATGCATTTGTAAGATAAAGGAAACAAGTGGTCCACTTGACATGAAACTTCATGTATTATAAGACTGTAAATGAATGTGATATGAAGCATACATGGATGAAATGAAAGAGATATTTGATTAGTGACATGAACCATTCATGGACAAAGAACCCTTGTGGTTGAGGGGAATAGCTTTCCTGTGAACTTCTTTCTTTTTCCTATGAAATGATTCTATTGGCAAATAGAGAAATCTATTGACCGCCTATTGGTCTACTGTCATTACAAGGAAGGAGCCATTCCAAAATCTCAAAAACTGGAGTGGATTTTGAGGCTGCACTAAAGGAAAGGAGGAGGTCTGCTTTAGAAGAATAGCAAGCAGCCCATCGCGGCTGTACATGAGCGCAAATCACTATTATGTATATATCATCATTATAACATAATAATATTCAAATTGAATTGAATATCTCTGAAGATTACAGAAACTTACAAGATCACATAATCTCCAAGATTACAGGAACTTACAAGATCACATAATCTCCAAGATTACAGGAACCTATACCTGATCTCTTGTTGCTGTCGTTGGGGGTGAAAAGAATTAGAATTGGGATTTCCACCTACAGACAATGATAGGAGTGCTGTAGCGAATGGAAGTAAGATGGCGCACACCATTATTATCAGCCCAAACGACGATGAAGACAATAAGTCTTCTTGCATTGTATTTGTAGGACTCTGATAATCAACCCTTGCAAGGAGATCAAGAAAAGTAATGCAGTAAAGCTGTATGCACTTCCAGGCAGTCCGGTGGTAATTTGTTATGTTGTGCATGGAATTCTGTATGCCTGTGAATATATAAGCAGCTCATTAGATTGCTCGTTCCCTCTATTCTTGGCTGGTTTTCACAGATTCATATTTTCGGACTCTTGGCCGGTTTTGATTGATTCATATTTTGGTTTCTTCTTGGACGGACATTTGTTGTTTTGCTGATCATCATGCAGGGGATTTGCTGTTTGCAAGTTATTGCTCAAAATTCAACCAGCTTATGACACGACCCACCTCCAGATGTTCTCTCCCTTCTTCATCGATCCTTAACTTCGAAATTGTTTGGAATAATGTTTGAGGGATAAGTGCACTCTTTCATGGAACCTCAGTTATTTAAAACCTACTCTTTTGGCGACCTTCGCCGAATACGACAAACAATACTTTTTAGTGCTACAAATTGATTGGAGGAGGCCAAAAACTCCACGATGTTGGAGAATGTGAACAAATCACATCTTTAGGGTAAAATGGTGATCGAACATGGATTTTATCCTCAAATGTGTTAGAAAAAACACCCAAAAAATGGTGCATTTTGGATAAATTTACTCTATGTCCTTTCACCATAGCCAGTTTAAATGGTATCTCCTCTCCTTCCACATGAGGAATTTATAATGTCAAACAACTCCAAGTCTCAACCATTATTGATATACTCAAGAAAGTTACACATGTTGTCAATACTAGCTTTGATGATATATCATTCATTTGTGTTCCCATGGGAAAAGGATGATTATTGCAAGAGGCCAAATTTGTCATCGCCTACATGACACCCCTAGTTTGTTATCTTCCTTCAATGTAATGTTAATGGAGGGTTAAATTTGCATTAGATGATTGAATATATGATTTTAATCATGACTAACGATGCACTCAAGGTATAGTCCCATGTATTATTATCTCTACATGAAAACGAAAGGTATGATTAGTGTTAGTTTTGGGGTCTATGGGAACAAGGATACACGATGGTTAGAAGTGTAACTTTCAATCAAACGAAATTTGGGTTCTTACCACTTTAAAGGTTTTTAATTAACATTGTACCACTATCCTTTTAGACAATTATCATTTATGAACACAAGTCATTGGATTTTCTGCAACATCTTCTCGTGTTATGGTGCTATGGTGCAAGGCCAAGTCATGTAGTCCCAAAATATGGCTATAGAGCCAAACCTACAAGTTTGAAGTGCATTGGCTATAAAAACATGCACGCACACATACATAAAGTTTAGATGGTACAAAACGAAAAAATGAAATGACAATAACTAATGCAACAAAATTTCAACAGAGAAGGAATAAACATAATACAAATATTTATTGGATCATAGGGCCAAACTTAACCTATGGGTTTATAGTCTAGAGATTTGAGTCTCTCACAAACTCTTATAATTGTAGCNTATAGTCCCATGTATTATTATCTCTACATGAAAACGAAAGGTATGATTAGTGTTAGTTTTGGGGTCTATGGGAACAAGGATACACGATGGTTAGAAGTGTAACTTTCAATCAAACGAAATTTGGGTTCTTACCACTTTAAAGGTTTTTAATTAACATTGTACCACTATCCTTTTAGACAATTATCATTTATGAACACAAGTCATTGGATTTTCTGCAACATCTTCTCGTGTTATGGTGCTATGGTGCAAGGCCAAGTCATGTAGTCCCAAAATATGGCTATAGAGCCAAACCTACAAGTTTGAAGTGCATTGGCTATAAAAACATGCACGCACACATACATAAAGTTTAGATGGTACAAAACGAAAAAATGAAATGACAATAACTAATGCAACAAAATTTCAACAGAGAAGGAATAAACATAATACAAATATTTATTGGATCATAGGGCCAAACTTAACCTATGGGTTTATAGTCTAGAGATTTGAGTCTCTCACAAACTCTTATAATTGTAGCTCATGAATATGGTTGTAAATCAATCTATAAATCCAAGAATGATAAACTAGACAATTTCCCTATTATTCTATTTCTACATATAGATGGAGTTGAGCCCCTATTTAGGCCAATCTATCATGGATCATTCCCATTTGTAAATTATTCTCTACCTATTCATTTCCAATGGAAGTCAATTGGTCTCTAGAGTGATTCATATTCACCAACAATGCCTCTTCAAATGCCCATCTACAATGGGTGGTCAAATTCCCTTTGATTGTTGTGGTTTTCCTTGACTTCTTTTTGGTGGCAATGTGTGGATATTCCATAGCCAAGGGAAAAATGAAGTGTGATGATCTATTGCAACATGTGAGTCTTCTATAACCAAGGGACAATAACATATATGCAACTCAATTAATTAATCATAAACACGTGTAACACAAATTGTATGAAGTAGATAAAATATCTTTCTTTTATTTATTTAACTTTAATGAATACAAATAAAATCAATGCTTTAATATCTTCAACTTCAACTGAATATGAGAGATCCAACTCTCTGATACAAGACTCAGCTTGTAGTTCTCAAATCCAACCGAGATGTGAGTAATTTGATCCTCATAACAAGACTTAGCTTTTAAACATGCACCAACCTGATAGAATGAACTTCCATTCAATCCATTATATATATATATAATCCACCAAGACACACTAAGATTCACCACCACTTCTGGTTTATATAGTATTTCAATAGGTATAGGATTGAACCATTGTGTCTTTTGACATGAACCATTGCATCTCGGCATTTAATTTAATATAGATAATCTTCTTCTTTTATTCATTAATTTATTTGTGTAAGTTTCTCAATTAATTAGAAGATTAATCTTGACTTCGAATTTCATCCACATGAGTCGATCAAGGTATGGATCGACTCCTTATAACGTTCCCATGATTCTGCTACATCCCTAGTTCTTCAACATATCATACTGTTATGGTGTTAATCTTTTCAAATTAATTCACAGGCCCTAACTATTCATAGAAATCAAATTTTGCAAAGGCGCTTTCTTCAACCCATTTCCCTTTGTGACCCTAGGCTCAAAACCATGGGCTTATCTATTTCAAACGTTGTTTTGTTAGTGCGTTTCTCCTTCCGCCCTTATTCTTCTACATGAGACAGTATTCAAATGTCTAAGGGCGTATTAACTTCTATCCCCTTTTCTCTTCTTATTATCTTCTCTACCTTATCACATGATTGACACTGGAGCTAGGTTCTCTAGTACTTCAACCTTTGGGATTCCATCCTTTGCAATCCTTGTATTCTTCTAGAGTGGTTATATCTCATGATGGCTAATCCAATGGCTAGCATTACTCCCAAAATTCTCATATTGACGGTCTCATCTAATCCTTGCACATTTGTTGAACTTTGTCTGTTAGATGATCGACGACTCTGACTTAATCTTCAGTTGAGGTGGAAGGTTGTCATCTACTCTGGAACTTCGGAGATTCGTGACTCCAGGACTCTGACTTACTATAAATATGAAGTAGTTCAATTTCTTCGGAGGTGTTTACCTACCGAATAGGTCATAGAGTACTGATGATCTCTTACCATCGGTCTTACCCTATCCTTCCATTGTACTTCGATCAAACGATCAAGATATATTCTGGTTGATCTTAGATCAATGACTAGCATTAATTTGCGACTTCGACCTTCAACGCTTCAAACATGTTTGATGGTAGGAGAAGCGAGAGATCCCCGAAGGCTTTAATCCCGAAGTGACATGGCTTGCTGAGTCCTGACGTCACTGTTGATGTGACACTTGCTGAGTGGCTTCCATGTGTCACCTAGATTCATGAATTTCATATACCTAAAGTGCCAACTAGACCTTGACACTTCTCACCATCTGATTGGGCCACATGTCATATTTGTCTTCTACCACATGGATTTGTACTTCATGGCTTAGTACTTCGTGGCTTCGAGAGTTTTTCACTTTTATATCAACCTTCGATCATCGCCGAAGTGTCGAATATGTTTTTCCACTGTTTGATCTTTCCTTGTCTTGATCCAACAACCTTTGTTTACTTCGGGACTTCGTGCCTTTGGCCCCGCTTACCCCATCCTTCCACTTTATGTCGATCACTGATCGATGATATTTCCTAGCTCTTCCTTTGATTCGATGGTTGACGAGATTTAGTGACTTTGGGGCTTCGACGTTCGGGTATCCCTACATGATTCAGAATTATTTTTGTTGTAGTGGTCAGTGCCAGAGTTTGACCACCATTGGACCCGCATATCCTCATCCAATGGTTACCATGCATTGCTTATATTTGATGGCCCTCATTCACTTCGGGACTTTGGGGCTTCGACCTTCGAGTATTCTTGTTTTTTCTGAACTTCTTACGTCTGGAGTGGTCAACGCTGAAGTTGACCACCTTTTTTCCTTTAGTATGATATAATGGTTCAACATTTCCATTCCAGATCATTGGTCAACATTTAATTCTACTCTTTATCTAAAGGTTGAGAACTCATCTTAAGCTCCTTCCTGATCGATAGTTGGCATTTATTTTGTGACCTTGGGATTCTGTGGATTCTCCCTTGTCTCCAGTAATCACCGAAGTGGAAAAGTGGTGAAGTGTCAAAACTTACTCTATCCTTACACATGGTTTCGATCAAGGGTTGAGATTTTGATTGATTGTAATAGAGTTTCCTCACAGTTTTCACTGGTCTTCTTTTTTATTTGTTCATCGCTATTTCTCCTGAGATTTTAATAAATGTTTGTGCATTCTTTTATGCACTGATATTTAGTCGTTAAACTTCCCGATCTCTTAATTCCTTGTGATTCATTACTCCTTCTGCCCGTGGATTCTTTGCATGCTATTTTTCCTGAGCTTTAGGAACATAGGATCACTGTTGATCCTATTGTGATCAACAATGATCACGAATTTCTTCTTCCCTAAGGTGATCTTCCTTTTTCTCTGATTTCTGTATATGTTTGACTCACGTTTCCATCAATGACAACACACAACCAATAATGCCAACAATATCCCCCTTTGGCATTGAGGGAAACATATATGTAAAAGAAATAATTTTTCTCCCCGTGTCACTGATCTCATTTTTGGGTTGGAGGATTGAACTTCTAATTATACCAAATACTGATACCAAATTTGTTTTACTATTTTTCTCCCCCTCTTGACATGAATGAAAAAGAGTTAAACTTTTAATGTTTTACTCCCCTTGTGAATGTGCCAACTGTTATCTCAATCTCTTGGGATTTTGTTACACATTATTTGGTCACCCCAGTGACCTTTTACAGCATGTGTTCATGTTCCCAAAAGAGCCTTCCCTCATTAGAAAAGTGACTGGATTTCTCTTCTCAAAAAACACTATTAAAGAAGATCACCACATGATACACTATACGCAGGGTGCGGCGATGCCTGATCGGAACACTCTTTCCCGAAGTTGGTTTGCGATGTCTCCATAGGATGTCCTATAGGTAGGGTGCGACGATGCTAAAAGACTAAGAAAAGGTCGAGCTTCACGAAAGTTCTAGAAGAGGATCTTCTAGAAGATGAGGTGGCTTCTGAATAGATGGGACCTTACTCGCTTCTATGATTTGGTGGGATCATCCTAATCTCTTTAATCATCTCTCTTTCCCCTATATAAAGAAGGATTTCTCATGGAAAATGCTAAGGTTAATGAAGGTTGAATAGGCTAAGAATTGTATGAGGAATTCTACTTCAGTTCATGCTTGAGGGCTTCATTTTGATTCATCAAGTCATTGTGGATCTTATTCATGCAAGTTTGGGGCAAGTGTCTGTGTTGGAGAAAAGGGCCACTGAAAGGGGACCTTGCAACATCAAGGCTTTTTGGTTGTATCTTCCACTTTTACTTAATATAATGCAGCGACATGTTTCTTTCCCATAAAACCATTCTCATTTTATTCTATAATTCCTTGATCACATGCATAAGTTTTCATTGAGTATACTATTGTTGCTTTCACTTTGTTTGGCTTGTGTTCCCTTGTAGATCCAATATCATAGGAGCACGAGAGTAGACCGAGGACTACAAAAATACAAGGAAGCGATATTTAAACGGTATGTCACTGATCTCTTGTTTGATAGTAAATTCAATGATTAGAGCTTAGTGAAAGCGCCATGTCATGTCTTGTTTTGTTCTATATCTAGGTGGATCTAGGGAGATCAGTTTATGTCCGCATTTACCGATTAATACAATAACATATTTTATGTTCAAATAAGTAGTTTTATTGATACCAATTTTTGTAGTGATCAAGTCTTTTAATCCGAATCAAAGACTTCCTCATTTGATGACCAAATTAAATACTCCCCTTGAATTTTTACTGTTTCATAGGGTTTTACTGTCTTCTCCTTTGTCCTAAAGGACAAGAGTGTGAATTTTACTCATCTTCTTTATTCTTGTTGATATTTCGATCTTTCACAAAAATACCATTCATCAATACCAATTAATTTAATTTCCATTCTTCAACCAATATAATATCTTATTCACAGTCCTTCAACTCTACATAAACCAATTTCAACTTCTGTCCCTTAGAAATAAGATTGAATTGGTTCTTTCATCTATTGTTTGTTAATTCCTCTTCATCAGTTTTTCATTCTTTTGGAAATTCCTCATTGTGTTTAGATCATACCATATTTTAGTAGTATTTTGTAGTACTTACACCAAGTCATGCTATAAAATCCTTGCTCCTCCCTTTTATTCATATTTTCTATTGAGGGAAAATTTGGTAGTTCATGAAAATAACATTGGAAAACTTCCAAGATTTTCATTACTCAATTCTTCTGGTTGATATGCTATTTGAAGATTCATCATTATCATCAATGTTCTGTGTAAGTGAAACTTTTTCATTTTCTTCTTTGGGATTTTATGTTTGCATTTTTCTTTCATTGGTTAATGTACTCTTGATCTGCAAGATATCGTCAGGATCAACTATTGTGTCATTTTCTTCTTTAGGAACTCTCCTTTCCTAATCCATTTCATATTCAAATATTTGAATTTCACATTCCTTACTAGGAACTTCACCCATCATTTTCTTGTTATCAATTTCTTCATTTTCAAATGCCAAATCATCTTTCCTGCTTTCTATTTCAGATTTTCTTCTCCATACATTTTCATGAGATAATTTTTTGTTGGATATTTCTTTTCTAAATTTGTCCTTTGAGATTTGTCATTTCTTCTTTTCTTTCAACATTCATTAGATTTTCTCCCTGACTTGTATGAATTATTTCTCATGGATTGACTTCTTGATTTTTTTGTAGTTTTGAGATTTTTGACCAAACCTATCACAGTTGTAACATCTCATTATATGACAAAACTTTGTTGTGTTTCCAACATAATTTGATCTCCAACATCTTATTAAGTTATTGGAACTTCCTGAATTTTTCTTTTCAGGACTCTTTCATTCCAATGCTTTGTGACCAAAGCTATTACAAGAAAAGAAATAACCATTGAAGGTGTTTCCATACTCGAATTTATTGTGACATGAGAAGTCTGTTTTTTGATATGTTTCTTTTTATTGACTTTTATAGATTCCTTCCTTGAGAAAGTTCATGGTTTGTTTTAGGTTTGTGACTGTACCTTTTTCTTTTGAGGAGTATGATCCTTTATCATGTTTTTGAATGGTGCTCTATTTACCACTTTCTTCTTTCTTATTGTATCCAAGACCGATTTTGTCATCAGTTGGTCTTTGACTGTTCCATATCCTATCTAGGATAGCTGACCTATTCTAGAATTTGACAGTTGTTTTTTTATTTTTATTCTTCTTTTTGAGGTTGATAACTTCCATTTCCAATGTGTGCCATGTTTCTTCCTTTTTAGTCAACTGAATATTCAAGGCTTCTTGTTTTTCCTTGGCTCCTTCAAGTTGAGTCTTTAGATTGATAACCATTTCTTCAATATCATCCAAGAATTTTGTGCAGTTATTAGCTTTTTCATATGTCTTTAACTCTTCTATATTTTTTGTTAGATCAACAACTTCATTCTTCAATCTTTTGATTCCTTCCTTGTTTTCTAGCTCAATCATTTTGAGGTCGATGGCTTCCAATTCCAACCTATGGCATGATTCTTTTTTTTTGGTTAATTGGATCTTCTGTGCTTCTTCATTTTTCTTAGCTTTTTCAATTTGAGTCATTATATTTTCATTAGTACTTTCATTTATGTTTTTGATATTAATAATTTCCAATTCCAACTTGTGACATGATTCTTTCCTTTTAGTCAATTGCATCTTCTGGGCTTCTTCATTTTTCTTAGCTTCTTCAAGTTGAGTTCTTAAACAAATGACCATTTATTTTGTCTCTTCTAGTACTTATTTTATTTTATTTTCATGTGTCTTCAATTCTTCCATTTCTTCTGTTAGATTAGCAACTTTGGTCTTCAATCTTTTGATTTCTTCTTCTTTGTCTTCTAGTTGAATCTTTTGTTCATGTTGTTCATGATTAGATAGATCCAATTGTTGTAGTAGTTGTTGGAGTTACTTCACACACACCTAGGATTTATTTTTCCTAAGGTTTTTCCCTATTTATTATTCATAATTAGTCATTATCCAATCTCCTATATTTTAGGGGAGAATATTCCACCTGGAGAATATTCTCTTTCAGTTGACACTTCAGTTTGACTAGTTGAGTTGAGTTTAGATGATGCATTGGTTTTGTCACCATGCAACATTGGGATCATCACCAGCTAATGCGCACTTGCCTTGGGATCATCACCAGACTGGCGCATTACCCTTTATTTCCTGAGTTAACTCGTCACTTCTCTCTGTTCAGTCAGTTAATTGAAGACTAGTTGACTAGTTAACTCAACTAAGTGGCGGTTCACTCCCGTAACTGCCTGAGAGACTAGGCTAGGTGGCAGTTTATTCCGTAACTGTTGGTGTATCTCTAGATCACTCTAGACCACCACTATGGATCATTATTTACTCATTTATCCTATATCTATTGTAAATTATTCACTCTTTGAGTGTGGAATACGGTTAATGAGAATTCTTCCATTCTTTCTCTCCTTCTTCTTTCTCAAATTCTCTCTACAAATGTGTGTATTATTGTTTAGCTAGATCTATTATGTGCAAGTTCAACAAATTTACATGGTATCAGAGCCGACGGACTACTAAGCAAAAGCTACACCAAATTATTTTTTGCAGGTACTGAAGATTGAAGAACGCAAAAATGATGGAATTTATGTTTTACCCACCGATAATACTTCTCACGCCTCATAAGTATTTGGAGTGGAAGCCAAAGATTCTACTTGTTCTCAAAAGTAGAGGCTTATACCAAATAACCATGGCAATGAAAGTAGAGCCTGATTCTTTCGATGAGAAAAATGACTTTCTCAATAGACAAGATATGGCCATAGTATTTATCTTTTTCTCTATTTCTCCATAAATTCTCCACCAAGTATATGATGACTCATAAGAGTCAAATCCAAATGAATTATGGACCATATTGAAGGTTCTATTCGGGAATAAAGAAGATTGTGAATATTTCATGCAGGAGGTTGAACAAATAGAGTCATAAGAGAAGCTGTTAGAAGATCAAGCCTCTTATTATGAGGAGTCTTCTACAAAAGTTTTTGCACAAATTTGTATTCCAATAATTGAAGATAATGTCTACTCCATTTCAGATTTTTTTTTTNGCATCTCATGAGTCATATGCAGACACTTTTCCATGCACAATGCATGCATCTTAGGAGACAAAAATGGATCCGCGCACATTAGACTCAATTCTGATATTTTCTGAGCACAATTTGCAGAAAAAATGGATATTTGATTTCCTCTCAGGAAAACATCCAATTAAAAAAAAAAATCGTCCAAAACGGAGTCCGGAAAGTGAAGTTATGATCTTTTTAAAATCAATAAAATTTCAACATTTTCCCGGAAACTACCGCACGATTTTCAAAATTTCATCCAAAATTTATTTGGATCTTATTTATTACAAGAAGATAAAGTGGATATGTGTGGACATATTAATAGTGCATCTACTTCAACAGATCCATGCAGACATCTACATCTTCACCAAAATCTTCAACAAGCACAAACTTGCACAGTTGCGAGGTCTTCTTGGAGTGAAGGACACAGTTGCGTAGCAACTACTTTTTGTTCCTTCTTATTTTTTTTTATGCATTGTAATTTGAGGGGGGGGGAGGGGTTTCCCATGAGGTTTTACCTCTTTTCTCGTTTATTTCAGTGTATTTTTTGTATTTGGGTACCTAACATGGCCTTGTTTCTGGGACCCATTCTTTATTTTCACCATAATGATGTTCAGGGGGGTGTTGGAGTTACTTCACACACACCTAGGATTTATTTTTCTTAAGTTTTTTCCTTCTTTATTATTCATAATTAGTCATTATCCAATCTCCTATATTTTAGGGGAGAATATTTCACCTGGAGAATATTCTCTTTCAGTTGGCACTTCAGTTTGACTAGTTGAGTTGAGTTTAGATGCTGCATTCATTTTGTCACTATACAACATTGATATCATCACCAACTAATGCGTACTTGCCTTGGTATCATCAACAGACTGACACATTACCCTTGATTTCCTGAGTTAACTCCTCACTTCTCTCTGTTCAGTCAGTTAACTGAAGACTAGTTGACTAGTTAACTCAACTAAGTGGCAGTTCACTCCCGTAACTGCCTGAGAGACTAGAATAGGTGGCAATTTACTCCCGTAATTTTTGGTGTGTGTCCAGATCACTCTAAACCACCACTATGGATCATTAGTTACTCATGTATCCTATATCTATTATAAATTATTCACTCTTTGAGTGTGGAATATGGTTAATGAGAATTCTTCCATTCTTTCTCTCCTTCTTCTTCTTTCTCAAATTCTTTCTGCAAATGTGTGTATTATTGTTTAGCTATATCTATTCTATGCAGGTTCAACACATTTATAGTAGCAACATATATTTCTTTTGAAGTTTCTCCAAGTCTTCAAAAGTGCACATAACTATGTATTCAAGGTGGTCAAGAACATCCTTAGTAACTTCAATATATAGACCATTTCTTGGTTCCATACTAATCACTTCAAAAGTAGTTATAACATGAGTCATAAAATCTAATAGTTTTTCTTTAGTGAATACCGAGGTATTCATTAATTCCTTGATGTAATAGTATTTTATGTTGATGATTGGGGTATGCATCAATTCATTGATGGAATTGTCATCTTTTGTGTTTTGTTCTTTATTCTAATCATAATTCTCTTTATCTGTATTTTGTTCTTCAATCTGATTGGATTTCTCCATTTCTGAGTTTTGTTCTATAAACTGATTAGAATTCTCTATTTCTTTGTTTTGTTCTTTATTTTGATAAGAATTGTCTATCTGGAGCCATAGTACTTTAGCAGAGGTGCAGTGTCCCATATTTTCTTTGACTTGGTCTGAAAGTCCATTCTGGATTGCCTTTAATGCTATTGAATTATTTTTCTTTGTTTCTTTTGCAGTTTTGTCTTTGTTCTTTGAGTTAGTTGAGTACCAAGGTTTAGATATGACTGAATCCAAAACACCAGATCATATTGACTTTAGATACAATTTCATTCATTCCCTCCATGAAGAATAGTTTGTTCCATCAAATACAAGAGCTTAATTTGTGGAGAGAGCCATTTGTCCACCCATTTATTCAGAATCTACCTTCCAGTGTTTAAACTGTGCTGAAGGCACCCGCTCTGATACCAATTGTTGAAACACACACTGACACTGAGAGGGGGGGTGAATCAATGTCTCAAATTTTTGACTATTTTTCACACTTTCATAGATTAACTAAATTAATTGAATAAGATATATGCATCTCAATTAATTATTCATAAACATGTGTAACACAAATTGTATAAAGTAGATAAAATTTCTTTCTTTTATTTATTTAACTTTAATGAATACAAATAAAATAAATCCTTTAATATCTTCAACTTCAACTTAATATGAGAGATCCAACTCTGTGATACAAGACCCAATTTGTAGTTCTCAGATCCAATGGAGAAATGAGGAATACAACCCTCATAACAAGACCCAACTTGTTGATCTCAGATCCAACTGAGATGTGAATAATGTTGGGTATATGTTATATTCTTTGCACGAGTAGTAGTGTCTGCGTTGCGCCAGGGGTGCAGGGGAAACGCCCCCAAGAATTTGTTTTACCTAGGGAAACATGTCGCATTTTTTGATGGTTTTTAGGCACATGGTTTTGGTCTATGGTTTTCTATTTCCGGTTAAGGAATTAGGGTTTTTGACTAATCCAAGTCATTGGGTTAGGGTTTTGGATGTCACTGGCTCTTATATGTATATTGAATTGTAAACAATTTATCACTATGAATGAATATAGAATATTATGGTTTTCTTGGTTTGGGTTTCCAGGGGAAAAATATCCGTGTAATGTTTATATTTGCCATTGTATATTTTCTGTTCTTTTACTGAAAATTTATTTGGAGTAAATATTGTACAAGGTTAAAATCTACATTTGGTATCAGATCTTTGTTGGCTTTAGAGGGACACCTTTGTGGTCAAGGGTTTGGCTCTGGACTGTGATAAGTCTTGTTACAGTGGGAGATATGTGGTATTGTTTTTTCAGGTGAAAAGAAATGGCAAGCAATTCGAAGATGGAGATAGACAAGTTTAATGGGCAAAGTTTTGAGCTATGGAAGCTCAAGATGGAAGATCTGTTGGTGGACAAAGATCAATGGATCGCGGTAGATCTAGGTATTGCACCTATAAGAACTTCAAAAAATGATTGGAAAAAGTTGGATCAGAAGGAAAAGAGCACAATACGACTATGTCTCTCAGATTCAGTATTACTGAATGTGTCAGAGGAAGCTATAACCAAGGATTTATGGGATAAGTTGGGGAAGTTGTATTAGTCTAAGTCCCTAGTAAATAAACTATTTCTGATAAAGAAGTTGTATAACCTGAGGATGAGAGATTGAGACTCGGTGGAAGAGCATTTGAACGCCTTCAATACTGTGGTAAGTTAGTTAGTATTTGTTTAGATTAAAATTTTAGATGAAGATAAATGTATCAGTTTATTGTGTTCTTTACCAGATTCATGGGATATTCTGGTTGTGGACATAGGTAGTAATACAATTGCCTTAAAGTTTGATGAAGTGGTATCATCCTTGTTGTTGGAGGAGATGAGACGAAAGAATATGGAAGGACAGAGAACATACACATTATTTGCAAGAGGATGTTTCCAGGAAAGAAATATATCTAAGTTCTTAAGTGGGAGATCTAAGTCTAAGGGTATATCTGAATCTCCCAGAAAGTTTGTAAAGGTATGTTGGATCTGTGGAAAAGAAGGGCACTACATGAAGTAATGTAGATCCAAAGTTGAGGAAAAGAAGGGATCTGAAGAATCTCCTTCTACAAAAGAAAATACCTCAAAGGAAGAAGGAGGGGATGTGTACTTGGATTCTTTAAGAACACATGCAGATCATGAGGAATGGTTGGTTGAATCAGGTGCATCCTTTCATATGACTCCCCACAGGGAGTGGTTCTGTGAATATCAAAGGTATGATGGAGGTAATGTTTTCCTAGGTGATGACTCGACAACCAGAATAATAGGTCGAGGAAAAGTCAAGTTAAGGCTCATACATGGAAGGATTAGAACACTGCCTGGTTTTCTACACATCCTAGGTTTGGCCAGAAATTTGATTTTTGTAAGAAAAATGGATGATGCAGGGGAAAAAACAATATTTGAAAAGGAAACCTGCAGGATGGTTCGAGGATCAATGGTGTTGTTGACGAGAGTTCGGTTTGGAACTCTGTATAAGCTACAAGGAAGCACTGTTAGTGATAGGTGTAATAGTTACATTGTTCCTGATATTGGAGTTGAAGAAGAAAGAACTCCTACAGTCTATGGAGAAAAGGTTATGCTGTGGCATCAAAGGCTGGGGCATATCAGAGAGAAGGGTCTTCGACTACTACATGGTAAAGGTTTGGTTGAAAGTATTTCTAATTTCTCTCTGGATTTTGATTTCTGTGAACATTGTGTATATGGGAAGCAAAATTGGGTAAGATTCCCTTCTGGTTCAACGAGGGCATAAGGAATTTTACTGCTAGTTCACAATGATGTTTTTGGACCTGTATTGGTCCCATAATTGGGAAAATATGTGTATTGTGTCTCATTTATAGATGAATTCTTGAGGAATAATTGGATATATTTTCTCATGAAGAAATCTGAAGTCTTTGACAGGTTTAAAGATTTTAAGGCTCTTGTTGAGAATCAAACAGAGAAAAGAGTTAAGGTGTTGAGGATAGATAATGGAGGGGAGTTCTGTGGGAATGAATTTGAAGAATTATTTAAGAAGTGAGATATAGCAAGGCAGAAGACTACTCCATATACACCTCGGCAGAATGGAGTTGCATAAAAGACAAATAAGATGCTGATGGAAAAATCAAGGTGCATGATCAGTGGTTCCAGGTTAGGACAAGAATTCTTGGCAGAGGCAGTGGGTACTACATGTTACCTGGTCAAGAGATCACCGTCATCAGTGTTGGATGACAAGAATCCACAAGGGGTGTGGACTGGTAAGAAACCTTCTCTCACACATCTCAAGGTATTTGGCTGTGATGCATATGTTCATGTTCCAAAGGAAAACAAGAGTAAGCTAGATAAGAAGGTTTAAAAGTGTATCTTTATTGGATATAAATATGGTCTCAAAGGTTATAAGCTTTGGAACCCAAAAACTAAGAAGGTAGTGTATAACCGAGATGTGGTATTTAGAGAAATGAAGGATGCTTTTAAACAGGAAGTGTTACCAAGTAAGGAAGAACCATAGAAAATAGAGTTTGATTTAAAGGATGATGAGTCAGACTTTACAAAAGAACATGAATCAGAAGAAGAAGATCCTCATACTCCAGTATTGAGGAGATCGGTTCGAGAAATAAGGCTACCAGAAAGGTACACTCCATTTGATTTCCGTTCAAATTTTTCTTTGTCTATTACTAATGATGATTCTAGAGTTGTCAGGGAGGCCATGGATTCAAAGGATGGAAATCTATGGAAAAGGGCCATGGAAAAAGAAATGGAATCTTTGTATAAGAATGAGGCTTGGGATATAGTGGATTTGCTGACTGGAAGAAATCCCATTGGTAGAAAATGAGTATTTAAAAAGAAGTTGAATGCAGAAGGAAAAATGGAGAAATAAAAATCTCAGTTAATATCAAAGGGTTATTCCCAGGTTGAGAGAATTGATTTTGGTGAGATTTTTTCTCATGTTGCCAAGTTAACCTCTATAAGATTTTTGTTATCTATAGTTGTTGCATTTGATTTTGAAATAGAATAGATGGATGTGAAGACAACATTCCTACATGGGGATCTAGAAGAATAAATCTATATGAAGAAACCAGAAGGTTATGCTGTGAAGGGAAAGAAGGAGCTGGTATGCAAGCTAAAAAATTCCATGTATGGTTTAAAAGAATCACCAAGGATGTGGTATAAAAAATTTGATACTTATATGTTGGGACTTGGCTTCACAAGAAGCAAAGAGGATCACTGTGTGTATTTTAAATTAATTGGTTATCATTTGATTTATTTGGTATTGTATGCGGATGACATGTTGCTGGTAGGAAGAAAGAAAGAGATTATCCACGACGTGAAAAATCAATTATCCTCTAAATTTGACATGAAGGATCTTGGTGCTTAAAATTTCATTTTTTGCATGGAGATTAAGAGAGATCGGAAAAAGAGGAAACTCTGGTTAAATCAGAGAAAACATGTTGAAACAATATTGCATAGGTTTAATATGCAAGAATGTAAACCGGTCAAGGTTCCTATTCCTATTAGTGTAAATTTATCTACGGATCAGTGTCCCATGACACAGGAAGAGGAGGAGGATGTGTCTCGTGTTCCATATGTGAGTGTGGTTGGAATTTTGATGTATGCAATGGTCTGTACTAGACCGGACATTGCACATGCAATGGGAGTTTTGAGAAGGTATATGTCAAAATCAGAGAAGGAGCATTGGACAACAGTAAAAAGGGTTTTCAGGTATTTGTGTGGCACTTCTAGCTATGGATTGTTCTACCAAGGAAGCCTAGGATTGGACAAAGTGGTGAATATACATGGCTTTGAGGATGTAGACTGGGCTAGAGATATGGATCGTAGGAGATCTATAAGTGGGTATGTGTTTAACCTATTTGGAGGAGAAATAAGTTGGATGAGAAAAATACAGGTTGCAGTGGTACTTTCAACTATAGAAGATGAATACATGGCAACCACTCATGCAAGTAAGGAAGCAATATGGTTACAAATATTGTGTTCAGGTATTGGGTTGGTACAACAAGCTGTAAAGATAGATTGTGACAGTCAATGTGAAACTTTTGTGGCGAAGAACCCGACTTATCATTCAAAGATAAAGCATATTGATATTCAATATCACTTTGTGAGAGACATGGTTGAAGAAGATAAAGTATTGTTGATGAAGGTGGACACTTTGAAGAATGTTGTAGATTCATTAACAAAATCTGTGAGCATTGAGAAGTTCTCTTGGTGTAGAGGATCCATGGGCATTGCTTCCTTGGATTGTTGATTATGTAACCCTACAACCCTCTATATGCAAAGAAAAGAACAAGTGGGAGAATGTTGGTTATGTGTTATATTCTTTGCACGAGTAGTAATGTTTGCGTTGCGTCGGGGGTTCAGGGGAAGTTCCATTCAGATTTCTTTTTTATCTCGGGAAACGTGTCACATTTTTGGGTTGTTTTTCGGCACATGGTTTTGCTGATGGTTTTCTATTTTTGGTTAAAGAATTAGGGGTTTTGACTAATCTAGGTCATTGGATTAGGGTTTTGGATGCCACTGACTCCTATATGTATATTGTATTGTAAACAATGTATCACTATGAATGGATATAGAATATGTTGGTTTTCCCGGTTTGGGTTTCCAAGGGAAAAATATTTGTGTAATGTTTGTATTTTCCATTGTATCTTTTCTGTTCTTTTGCTGAAAATATGTTTGCAGTAAATATTGTACAAGGTTAAAATCTACAAGGAATCCAATCCTCATAAGAAGATTGATCTTGTAAACATGCACCAACTTGATAGAATGAACTTCCATTCAATCCTATATATATATATATAATCCACCAAGACACACTAAGACTCGCCACCACTTCTGGTTTATATAGTATTTCAATAAGTATAGGATTGGACCATTGTGTCTTTTGACATGAACCATTGCATCTCTTCATTTAATTTAACATAGATAATCTTCTACTTTTATTCATTAATTTATCGTCTAAGTTTATCAATTAATTAGAAGATTAGTATTGATTCAAATTTCGTTCACATGAGATGATCACATGCATGGATTGACTCCTTATAATGTTTCCATGCTTCTTCTGCATCCCTAGTTCTTCAACAGATCATATTTGAGCTTTTACTAGCTCTCTATACTGTTATGGTGTTAATCTCATCAAATTACTTCACAGGCCCCTAACGATTCATAGAAATCAAATTCCGCAAAGGCACTTTCTTCAACCCATTTCCCTTTGTGACCGCGGGCTCAAAACCACGGTATTAGATATTTCAAATGTTGTTTCGTTAGCACTTTTCTCCTTCTTCCATTATTCTTCTACATGAGACCATATTCAAATATCCAGTGGACTATTTACTTCTACCCCCTTTACTCTCCTTATTATCTTCTTTACCTTATGACGTGACCGGTGTTGGATCCAGGATCTTCGATACTTCGGCCTTCGGGATTCTGGCCTTTGAAATCCTTGTATTATTCCAGAGTTGTTACCTTCCAGAGTGGTTACATCTCATGTTGGCTAATCCAATGGCTAGAATTACTCTCGAAGTTCTCATATTGACGGTCTGGTCTAATCCTTGCACATTCGTTGAAATTTTTCTGTTAGATGATCGAGGACTCTGACTTAATCTGCAGTTGAGGTGGACATTTGTCATCTACTCTGGAACTTCATAGATTCGTGACTCCGGGTTACTAGAACTCTGAATTATTTCAATTTTTCTGGAGGTGTTTACCTACCAAATAGGTCATAGAGTACTGATGACCGCTTACCTTAGGTCTTACCCTATCCTTCCATTGTACTTCTATCTGACGATCAAAATATATTCCAGTGGATATTATATCAACGACTAACATTAATTTGCGACTTCAACCTTCAACGTTTTAGACATGTTTTCTGGTATTAGAAGTGAGATATCCTTGAAGGTTATAATCCCAGAGTGACACGGCTTGCTGATGTCACTGTTGACATGGTGCTGGCTGAGTGGTTGCCATGTGTCACGTAGATTTGTGACTTTTGTATACCTAAAGTTTCAACTAGAACTTCACACTTGTCACGATATGATTGGGCCATGTGTCATCTTTGTCTTCTGGCACATGTCTCCCTCTTGTATCATGGCTTTGTACTTCATGAGTTCGTTACTTTGTGGCTACGCGAGTTTTGAAATTTTATATCAACCTTTGATCATCGCTGAAGTGCTGAATATGTTTTTCCATCGTTTGATCTTTCCTTGTCTTGATTTGAAAACCTATTTTTACTCCGAGACTTCGTGCCTTTGGCCCTGCTTATCCTATCCTTCCACTTTATGTGGATCAAAGGTCGGAGGGATTTCTGAGCTCTTCCTTTGATCAAAACGTCGATGATAATTCATGACTTCGGGGCTTCAGTCTTCGGGTATTCCTATATGATTCAGACTTCTTTTCACTGGAGTGGTCAGTGTCGGAGTTTCGCCACCATTGGACCCGCCTATCCTCATGTTATCGGACAAATTGGGAAGTGCAAACACAAATTGATCTCCCTAGTTTCACCCCGAAACTAGAAAAAAACAAGGCATAATATAAAACTTTCCCTAAGTTTCAATCATCAAGCATACTAACTAACAAGAGATAAATGACATACCTTTTAAATGTTGTTTGTCCTCGCTAGTGTCATCCTCACTTCGTTCCAAGGATTATGGGATGCTGAAAGTATAAAAAGACAGAATCCAATGAAGTGAAAGCAACAATGTATACTAAAAAAAACCTATGTATGTGATCAAGGCGTCATACAATAAAATAAGACCAATTTTATGGGAAAGAAATATATCACTGTATTAAAGATATGAAAAAGAGAATACAACTAATGCTTTGATTTTGTAAGGTCCCTTCCAACAGTTCCTTGATTCCCACACACTTCTGCTTCACATATTCTGAGATCAAAAATCTATATTGACAAAGAAAAGCTCAAAGCCAACAAAAATTACTCAAGCTCACACCAAAATCTAGCCAACAAAAATTACTCAAGATCACACCAAAAACTAGCCAACTAAATTTTCCCATGAGAACTCTTCTCCTTTTATAAGATGAAAAGGATAGGGCGAGGAGGTTAGTATGATCCCATGATATTAGGGATGTGACTCAGATCCAAACATATCAGAGGCCACCTCACCCTCGAAGCTTCTATTCTAGAACTTTCGAGAAATTCCTCTTTTTCCTTCGTGCGAAAATTGTCGCACCTTTAACACTGATAAAACTGCAATGACGTCACATGCCATTGTGGTGAAAACTACGATGATCCTATATCGTTGCACGCTTAACACTAAGCAAGGTGCGGTGATCCCTTTTTCTAAGGTTTTTGATAAAGGAAAAGTATAATTTCATCTCTCTCATAAAATTCATCTTCATTCTTCTTCAGGGATTAAGGCAATTGATCCTTCTAAAGACAAAGGATAGGCTTACATCATTAATGATCATAGGGGTGACGAAAATAATGTGTAACACCTCATCCAATGGTTACCATGCATTGCCTAGATATGACGACCCTCTTTCACTTCTGGACTTTAGGGCTCCGACCTTCAGGTATTCTTAGTTTTTATGAACCTCTTACCGTCAGAGTGGTGGGTGTCGAATTTGACCACCTTTTTTCCTTTAGTACGATCCAATGTTTCAAAATTTCCATTCCGGATCGATGATCAACATTTAATTCTAAATTAAATCTTGATCTAATGATTGAGAACTCATCCGAAGCTCCTTCCTAATCGACAGTTGGGGTTTATTTCATGACTTCGGGATTTCGTGGATTCTCCCTTATCTCCACTAATCGTCGAAGTGGAAAAGTGGTGAAGTGTTCAAAATTACTCTATCCTTCCAATTGGTTTCGATCAATGATTTATATTTCGACTGATTGTAACAGAGTTTCCTCACAGTTTTCAGTGCTCTTCTTTCTGATCTATTCATCGTTATTTCTCATCATCTTTTAATAACTGTTTGTGCATTCTTTTATGCACTTATCTTAAGTCCTTAACCCTCCTGAGATCTTAATTCCTTGTGATTTGTTACTCCTTTTGTACGTGTATTCTCTGCATGATACTTTTCTTCATATTTAGGATATAATATCATTGTTGATCCTATCGTGATCAACAATGATCATGAATTGCTTCTGCCCCAAAGTGATCTTCCTTTTTCTCTGATTATTGTATATGTTTGACTCATGTGGCCATCAATGACAACACACAACCAATAATTCCAACAATCTCCCCCTTTGGCATTTAGGGAAACATATCTGTAAAACAAATATTGTTTCTCCCCTTATCATTGATCTCATTTTCAGGTTGGAGGAGTGAAATTTTACTTATACCAAATACTGATACCAATTTTTTTTTACTTTTTTTATCCTCCTTTGACATCAATGACAAAGAGTTAAACTTTTAATGTTTTTCTCTGCCTGTGAATGTGCCAGATGTTATCTCAACCTATTGGGATTTTGTGTTCAAATAGGTACTCTTATTCATACCAGTTTTTGTAGTGATCAATTCTTTTAAACCTAATCAAAGACTTCCTCATTTGATCACCAAATTAAATACTCCTCTTGAGTTTTTACTTTTTCATAAGGTTTTACTGTCTTCTCCTTTGTCCTAAAGGACAAGAGTGTGAATCTTACTAATCTTCTTGATCTGTTTCTTTATTCTTGTTGATATTCCGATCTTTCACAAGAATACCATGCATCGATACCAATTAATTTAATTTCCATTCTTCAAACAATTTATTATCTTATTCACAGTCCTTCGACTCTGCAGAAACCAACTTCAACTTATGTCCCTTAGAAATAAGATTGAATTGGTCCTTTCATCTGTTGTTTGTTAATTCATCTTCATAAGTTTTTCACTATTTTGGAAATTCCTCATTGGGTTAGATCATACCAGATTTTAGTAGTATTTTGTAGTAGTTACACCAAATCATGTTGTAAAATCATTCCTCCTCCCTTTTATTCATACTTTTATTGAGGGGAAATTTAGTAGTTCATGAAAATAACATTGGAAAATTTCCAAGATTTTCATTGCTCAATTCATTGCTGGTTGTGGAGCCTGATTATATTCCCTATTCATATATCTTTGTTTTCAGCCGTGTTTATACCCCATGAAGACTTTACACACTGGAATAAGGTACATTCCTCAACATGGGGGAGTGAAGAGGGGGGTTACCCCCTCTGCGGGGTCTGGGGGCAAGCGGGCCCCTGGCAGGGGTTGGAGAGTGAAGCCCTCGAAGGAAAAATTGCCTTGTAAATGTATATTGTAATTTCATAGTAAATATGGACCATTCTTAATAAGGTCATAGATCTGATGGTAGAAGTTATGTTAGGGTTTTTTTCCATAGAAGGCAACCCTATTTTATGAGGGAAATGTATTGTGTCTATGCATCATTGTGAATATTGTATTCTGAGTGAGGAGACTGTGAGAGAAACAAGAGGAAGTTACAATGGGTGTGATGTAGGTTGTATCCCTTCATTTGCTGTATAATAATGAAGGAAGGACCTGGAAATTTCTCTAGTGGACGTAGCCCACACTGGGTGAACCACGTATATCTGTGCCTCTATTGTATTGTGTATCTTCTGTGTTTTATTTCCACATTTATTTTATTTTATTTCTTTGCGATTTTGTTTTTCTAACAACTGGTATTAGAGAGAAATGTAACTCGTAGGAAAAGAGGGTTCGTGGTTCAAGTGGGAAGAATGGAGGAAGATGGAAAGTTTAGGGTCGAGAAATTTAACAGGCAAAAGTACCAGTTATGGAAGATGCAAATGGAATATTATTTATATCAGAAGGATCTATTCCTACCATTGGGAAGAATAGAAAATAAACCAACGACCATGAAGGACGAAGAATGAGAGGTTCTTGACAGAAAGACACTAGGAATGATACGACTGAGCTTGGAAGCATCAATGGCTTTCAATGTTTCAAAATAAAATAAAACGAAGGAGATGATGGACGGATTGACAAAACTGTATGAAAAACCCTCGGCGTCCAATAAGGTATTTCTAATGAAGAGATTATTTAATATGAAGATGTCAGAAGTTGGGTATGTTTTAGATCATTTAAATGAATTTAATATGGTTACTAATCAAGTAAGTTCTGTAAAAGTGGACTTTGGTGATGAGGTCAGGGCTCCTCTATTTTTGTGCTCATTGCCATAAAGATGGAACGACTTGGTCATGGTTGTAAGTAAGTCTGTCTCTGGTTCAAAGAATTTAAAATTTGATGATGTTGTTAGTGTTATTCTTAGTGAGGAAATGCGACAAAAAATCACATGTGATACATCAGGTAATGCATTGAACATGGAGAATAGGGGAAGACAAAAGGATAGAGGAAAGGGCTCAGGGAACCGTGAGAATTCTAGGAAGGGCAGATCCAAATCCATATTTGGAAAGATAGAGTGCTGGAATTGTGTGAAGAAAGGACATCTGAAGAAAGACGACAGAGCTCCAAAGAAACAAAGAGATGGACATCAAGAGAAAAATCATGAAGAAAATGTAACATGTGATGTGTTACAAGATTCTTTGATTATTTTTGTAGATAATATTTTTGAGTCTTGGGTAGTAGATTCATGGGCTTCTTTTCATGCCACACCCCATAGGAAACATTTTCTAGATTATGTTCAAGGTGCTTTTGGACAAGTTCATTTGGGTGATGATGCACAATGCAAAATTGTTGGAATGGGAAAGGTAAAAATAAAGAAAAGCAATGGAAACCAATGGTTTTTGAAAGAGGTAAGACATGTTCTAGATCTAAGGAAAAATTTAATTTCAACAAGGCAGTTGGAAAGTGACGGTTGTATATCCATATTTACAGATAAGGTGTGGAAGGTCACCAAAGGATCATTGGTGATAGAAAAAGGAGAGAAGGTAGGTACATTATATTTATGTACTAGTAATACTGACTCTTCTATCTCTTTAGCTTCTATAGGAATGGATACAACATTGTGGCATCATAGGCTTGGACACATGAGTGAGAAGGGGATGCATATACTTCACAAAATAAATTTGTTTCCGGATCTTAAACACATTGATTTAGATTCCTGTGAGCATTGTGTTTATGGAAAACATAAGAGAATCAGATTTCTCAGAGTCAGAAAAGAAAAGAAGAGTGAAAGGTTAGATCTTGTGCATACATATGTATGGGGACCAGATTAGGTATCATCTCTTGGTGGCTCTCATTATTATGTTACTTTTACTGATGATGCAACTAGAAAAACTTGGGTTTATTGCATTCAACAAAAATATGATGTGTTTGATACTTTTAAGAAATGGAAAGATTTGGTTGAGAATGAGACAGGAAAAAGGTTGAAGTGTCTCAGATCAAAAAATGGAGGTGAATATTGCATCAAGGAGTTTGATGATTACTTTTCATACCATGGGATTCGTAGAGAGAAGACAGTTCTATGAACACCACAAGAAAATGATGTGTCAGAAAGGATGAACAAGACAATCTTGGAGCATGCAATGAGTATGAGATTGCATGTTGGTTTGTCCTTACAGTTCCGGGAAGATTTTGTAGATACTATTGTTTACTTAATAAACAAAGGAACTTCAAGCTCTTTGGATGGTAGAATTCCAAAGGATGCATGGACAGGTAAAAATGTAAACTATTCTTTTTGATACTTTCAGTTGTGAATCATTTGTCCACATTGATAAAGAAAATAGAACAAAGCTTGAGGCAAAATCCAAGAGGTGTACCTTTATGGACACGATGTTAATGATTTTGGTTATCATCTCTTGGTGGCTCTCATTATTATGTTACTTTTATTAATGATGCAACTAGAAAAACTTGGGTTTATTGCATTCAACACAAATATGATGTTTTTGATACTTTTAAGAAATGGAAAGTTTTGGTTGAGAATGAGACAGGAAAAAGGTTGAAGTGTCTCAGATCAGAAAATGGAGGTGAATATTGCAGCAAGGAGTTTTATGATTACTTTTCATACCATGGGATTCGTAGAGAGAAGACAGTTCTAGGAACACCACAAGAAAATGATGTGTCAGAAAGGATGAACAAGACAATCATGGAGCATGCAATGAGTATGAGATTGCATGTTGGTTTGTCCTTACAGTTCCGGGAAGATGTTGTAGATACTGTTGTTTACTTAATAAACAAAGGAACTTCAAGCTCTTTGGATGGTAGAATTCCAAAGGATGCATGGACAGGTAAAAATGTAAACTATTCTTTTTTGAATACTTTCAGTTGTGAATCATTTGTCCACATTGATAAAGAAAATAGAACAAAGCTTGAGGCAAAATCCAAGAGGTGTACCTTTATGGACACGATGTTAATGATTTTGGTTATCGCTTATGGGATTATGAAAATAAAAAAATTATTAGGAGTATAGATTTCATATTCAATGAGAAGGTCATGTACAAAGATCAGTTACAGGGAAAGAAACAGGAAAAAGAAAAACCAGAATACACAGTGCTTGATGAGATCACTAGAAAAGAAACTCCAAAGGTACCAAAAAATCAAAATGTACAACAACATGATTAACATGTACCTCAAACTATTGCAAGTGTTGTTAGAATATCTACCAGGTTAGGTAGACCCCCTAAACGATACTCTCCTTCATTGTATTATTTATTGTTGACTGATTCTGGTGAACTAGAATGTTATGAAGAGGCAATGCAGGAAGACACCAAAAAGAAGTGGGAGCAAGGCATGAAAGAGGAAATGGATTCCTTGGTAAATAACCAGACTTGGGACTTGGTTCAATTGCTTGCAGGAAAAAGAACATTGTAGAATAAATGGGTTTACAAGTTGAAGGAAGAAGATGGAGGAAAAAAGTGGTACAAGGCTAGACTTGTTGTAAAGGTGTTTGCACAAAAGAAAGGTATAGATATTGATGAAATATTTTCTCCTGTTATTAAAATGACTTCAATTAGGACTATTTTAAGTCTTGTGGTAGTAGAAGATTTGCATCTTGAACAATTAGATGTAAAAATAGCTTTTCTCCATGGGGATTTGGAGGAAGAGATCTATATGTAGTAGCCATAGGGGTATGAGGTCAAAGGGAAGGAGAATTTGGTATGCAGGTTGAAGAAGAGATTGTATGGCCTAAAACAAGCTCCAAGGAAGTGGTACTTGAATTTTGACAGGCTTATGACATAACAAGGTTATAGTAGATGTCATTCTGATCACTGTGTTTATTTTAAAAGGATAGAAACTGGAAGCTATATTATCTTGCTATTGTATGTAGATGTCATTCTTGTTATAGGGTATAATATGCAAGATATAAATGTGCTCAAGAAGAAATTATCTAATTCATTTGTGATGAAGGATTTGGGTGCTGCAAATAAAATCCTTGGTATGAGAATAACAAGAGACAGAAAAATCATAAATTGACATTGTCTCAGGGTGAGTATATAGAGAAGGTGTTGGAGAGGTTTAGAATGCAGAATACAAAACCAGTTAGTACACCTTTGGAAAACCATTTCAAATAAACTAAGGAAATGTGTCCCAAGACACATGAGGAGATAGAATACATGTTCAAGGTACCTTATTCATAAACATTGGGCATCTTTATGTATGTGATTATTTGCACAAGATAATATTGCACATGCAGTGGGAGTTGTGAGAAGGTATATGAACAATCCAGGTAAAGAAAATTGGGAGGTAGTAGAGTGGATTTTTTGGTATTTGAGAGGTACTTCTACTCATGCATTATGTTGGAGGTTCAGACACTATTCTATAGGGATATGTTGATTCAAATATGGCAGGTGATAAATATAGAAGGAGGAGCACCACAAGGTATGTTTTTACTATAGGTGGAACAACAATAATTTGGATTTAGAAACTGCAAAAGATTTTTTCACTTTCAACAACAAAAGCAGAGTATGTTGCTGCTATAGAGGCTAGTAAATAAATGATTTGGTTACAGAGGTTTATGGAGGAATTGGGAAAGAAATAGGAGAATAACAAGTTTCACTATGACAACGAGAGTTCCATTCATATTGCAAAGAACTCAATCTTCCATTCAAAGACTAAGAATATACAAATCAGGTACCATTTCATATGATTCATCTTGGAAGATGGACATTCGAAGTTGGAAAAGATACACTCTAGCCAGAATCCTACAGACATGTTAACTAAGGGAGTAACCAGGGAGAATATAAGTTCCTTATCAGTTTCAGTTGGTCTTCAAGCATGAAGATGAGTATGAGAATTTTACCAGGTCCAAGAAGGTTCATATTCAAACAGATACAACAACGGTGGAGTTTTTGAGATTAGTCTCCAAGTGGGAGATTGTTGGTTGTGGAGCTTGATTATCTTCCTGATTCAAAGGTCTTTGTTTCCAGGCATGTTTATTCCCTATGAAGACTTTACACCCCTGAATACTATACAACTCTTCCACATGGGGGAGTGCAGAGGGGGATTACCCCCTCTATGGGGTCTGGGGGAAAGTGGGCCCCCGAAGGAAAAATTGCCTTGTAAATGTATATTGTAATTTATTAGTAAATATGGAATGTTCATTATAAGGTTACAGATATGATGGGAGAAGTTATGTTAGGGTTTTTTTCCCTAGAAGGAAACCCTCTTTAATGATGGAAATGTATTGCGACTATGCATCATTGCGAATATTGTATTCCGAGTGAGGAGACTGTGAGAGAAAGAAGATGAAGTTACAACGGGGGTGTTGTAGGTTGTATCCATTCATTTGTTGAATAATAATAAAGGAAGGACTTGGCAATTTCTCTGGTGGATGTAGCCCACACTGGGTGAACCACGTATATCTGTGTCTCTATTGTATTATGTATCTTTTTTGTTTTATTTTTGCATTTATTTTATTTTATTGCTCTGCGATCCTGTTTTTCTAACATTCTTCTGGTTGATATGCTATTTGAATATTCATCCTTATCATCATTGTTTTGTGTAAGTGAAACTTCTTCATTTTCTTATTTGGGATTTTTTGTTTGGATTTTTTTTTTCATTTGTTAATGTACTCTTGATCTGCAAGATATCGTCAGGATCTACTATTGTGTCATTTTCTTCTTTAGGAACTCTCATTTCCTGATCCATTTCATATTCAAATCAATAAATTTCACATTCTTTATCATGAACTTCACCCATCATTTTATTGTTATCATTTCTTCATTTTCATATGCTAGATCATCTTTCTTTCTTTCTATTTCATATTTTCTTCTCCATAACTTTTCATGAGATTTTTTTGTTTATTTGATATTTATTTTCTAAATTTTTCCTTTGAGATTTGTCATTTCTTCTTTTCTTCCAACATTCATTATATTTTCTCCCTGAATTGTATGAATTATTTCTCATGGTTTGAATTCTCGATTTTCTGCAGTATTAGGATTTGTGACCAAACCTATCATAGTTGTAAGATCTCATTGTATGAAAAAACTTTTCTCTATGGCCAACATAATTTCATCTCCAACATCTTATTAAGTTATTGGACCTCCCTGGATATTTTTTTTTCAAAGCTCTTGCATTTCAATGCTTTGTGACCAAAGCTATTACAAGAAAAACAATAAACATTGAAGGTGTTTCCATACTCGAGTCTGTTGCGACATGAGAAGATTGTCTTTCGATATATTTCCGTTTCTTGTCTTTTATAGCTTCCTTCCTTTAGAAATTTCATGGTTTGATTTAGGTTTGTGACTATACCTTTTTGTTTTGAGGAGTATGCTCCTTTATCATGTTTTTGAATGGTGCTCCATTTTCCATTTTCTTCTTTCTTATTGTATCCAAGATTGGTTTTGTCATTAGTTGGCATTTGACTGTCCTAGATCCTATCTAGGATAGCTGATCTATTCTTGAATTTGATAGTTTCTTTTGTCTTTTCATTCTTTTTTTTGAGGTTGATAACTTCCATTTCCAATATGTGACATGTTTCTTCCTTTTTAGTCAACTAAATCTTCAAGTCTTCTTCTTTTTCCTTAGTTCCTTCAAGTTGAGTGTTTAGATTAATGACCATTTATTTTGTATCATCCAAGAATTTTGTGCAGTTAGTAGTTTTTTCATATGTATTTACCTCTTCTATATCTTTTGTTAGATCAATAAATTCATCCTTCAATCTTTTGATTTCTTCCTTGTTTTCTAGCTAAATCCTTTTGAGGTTGATGGCTTTCAATTCCAACCTGAGGCATGATTCTTCTTTTTTAGTTAATTGGATCTTCCGTGCTTCTTGATTTTTTTTAGCTTATTCAATTTGATTCATTATATTTTCATTCGTAGTTTCATTTATCTTTTTGACGTTAATAATTTCCAATTCCAACATGTGACATGATTCTTCCCTTTTAGTTAATTGGATCTTTTGAGCTTCATTTTTCTTAGCTTCTTCAAGTTGAGTTTTTAGACAGATGCCCATTTATTTAGTCTCTTCTATTACTTCTTTTCTTTTATCATCACGTGTCTTTAATTCACCCATTTCTTCTGCTAGATTAGGGTGAAATCACAAAGGTGGGTTACAATTTCGTGACAATCAGGTCTCCAAAATTCCGAAAAACATTTTTTTGGCCGAACTAATAATCTTTTTCGGCCGAACTATTTTTCGGCCAAAAAAATAAACGTCAAATCGAACGGTGCAATAACCGCCCCTTCGATTTGTGTGTTCAAATTTAGTCGGCCAGATATTTTCTTTCTAACAATCCTCTTTCAGCCGAACAATTATTCTGCTGAACTATTTTTCGGCCGAAAGATTGTTTATATATTAACCACACAACGAATTTGAAACATTTCACAAAATTTGTTGTCGTTTATTGGGAGCAGAGGTCGTGAGGTCGTGAGCTCGTCTGTGAGGAGGTAGTGCATCTTTGATCACCGGGAGGTCGTGAGCATAGGGGTCGTCGTTGCGTTTGCGAGCATGGACGTGCCAAACAACAGGTAAGTTTCTATATTGTAGATAATATCATCAGTAATAAGTTTTAAATGTAATTATAATCAGTAATAAGTTTTAAATGGTTTAAATGTAATTATTTGTATTGTTGGACTATGAGGGGGCCGCGGGTGGCCAACCCTGTGGCCAAAATTTTACTTCGATGTTTATATTATTTTTAAATCTCTTGAAGACAACATATGTTCAAGCAACCTTAGATACATCACCTAACGAGTATCTCCATCCTAGATTTGGTAGCTTGTAGCCACCTACCCTACTGTGTTTATTAGTTCTTTCCCACCCTCGAAAGAATGTCCAAGCCAACCCATTGTCGGTCAACCTGTTATCAATATACCTTATTTTGAATTTACATGTCATAAATCAACATAATGCTAACATGCTTGAATAAGAATTAAAGATACATATGATAAAGAGTGCGTATTTTAATTCATAGATTTTTTAATAGAAACAATGTTTGAAATCTCTTAACTTTCTTCTAAGGTGTTCTCGTAAGGCTTACCAAAACTAGATCATCATATAAAAGTATTTTTTGTAAGATGTTGTGAAGCGTAGTCTCTTTAGTTTCCAACTTCACAATTGAATTTATCTACATTTATTTTACATTGAATAGAGGGTCTTGATGCCTCTTATTACATGCTTTTTTAAATAAGTGTTCTATTTATAAATAGAAAACCGAAGAATGAACCACCTCCAGTTTTTCACCATTCTAAGTGATCGTAATATTCTTAGTGTAACAAGTTTTTGGATAGAAGGACATTCTTGTTTCACTTCTATATTATTGTTATTGATTTTGACTTTCTTGCTTCCATTTTATCATTTATGGGTATCACCAATTATACAATGACCTAAAATTGTTTCTTTTCACTCCAACTTGAATTCTTACATTTCTCCATTATTTTTGTAACGACCTCCTCGTTACAACAACAACTCTGATAACAGGTGCATTTTTTTTTTTGGTGTTTTAAGGTGTGTGCGCGCGTGTAAAGTAACAACTTTGGTGTTTAAGGTGTGTGCGCGCGTGTAGAAGTAAAAGACACACTTGAATCTACGTCACCACTCGACAACCAACAAGACGCAACCACGATGTTCATCACAAGAAGACTGAAGGCACACAACGAGTAACTGCAAGCAATAAACGACCATAGACACCAGGCGCACAACGCAAACATTTAACGACATACTGGGTTTTGCACAGTATGAACACAGAGGGAAGGATCCATAGCAGTAGATCTTACTATTTTTGCACAACAAAGAAGGGCGTTTAATCTTCGTTCGCTGCTCTAGAGAGAGAGAAGGTCAGATAGGCTCCTGGCTGACTGCTTAGGCAGAAACTTGTAATCTCCGTCAGGTGTGTCGCAAGAGTGGAAACCCTGCCTTTAAAGGGCCCGAGACTCTTGATACGGCACTGGATTCTTTACACAAAATAATCACACACACATACATATCTCCTAAGGTTACCTGGGGGTGTCTACATCCAACCCGACAAACAGTCCCAACACATGGAAGTTTAACCAACCAAGTACAACTTTATCTACAAGGAACAACACCCTCATTACAGACTCAAAAAATCTATTGTACTTAAATCAGGGTTATTACACCGTAAATGTTTATTGATAACAATAAAAGTTACAATAACACTGCCATGAAATATTACCCACCTTACATTTATATCACATATCCGGGCCATGATTTACAATTACAATCCCTCTTATATGCTACAACCATAAGATTTACAATGACCTTACTAGATAGAAACATTCAAATAAACATGAGGAGCTCACAACTCGATGTCATTTAAGATCATAAATTTCATTAATAATTGCCATAATAACAACACCATTCCTTCTTGTAAGTTATCTACCCAAACTACACTCTATACTATGTTGAAAAACAATCCCCTTACATATTCAGAACAATATGAACAATAGTGTTACCTTTACATATCACCTTAACAATAAAAATTACAGTCACCCAACATTTGATCACCGTGTCTATTTACATTATTCACAACAGTAAAATGGTAGTAACAATTCCACTAAAATGACAATACCCTTACCCTATGGTCAATATATAAAGATAACATCATATTTATAATTAACGTCATAATTAAAATAACCATGTAACATCATGGTTAAAAACTGTCAGTATATAAAGATGACAATGTTTAAAAAGGACACATTTAAAAGTATCAAAATTAAAAAGGCAATATATACATTAGCGATATTTTTTAATGAAAAAATTTAAAAAGGAAAAATTCATACCGTTCTACTGAAACATTACTTATTTTGGACCGAACATTGAGTCAATACTCATATCCGACAGTCATAAATAAGAGCCATTATAACCAACACAGTCATATTGAATGCCATTAATGGGTACAGGGGCGCCATCCATGCTCAGGAATGGGTAGGTAAACGCAGACCAAGGTTATTCAACGCAATCAATGTGGGCGCAGAAACTGATGTTACAACAGACATAAACACACAACTATTAAGACACGATCAAATAAAACACAGAACTGGAATTCGACTCCGGTAGCACTAACCATCGATCGCTGGGATATACAACAAATGCATAAGAGGTTAAAAGTCAATCCTAAAGCTGTATGAACATACATAGTTGAAGGCGGATTGCTTGTTGAGGTAATGGTCGAAACAAACTCAGAAAATAATCAATTGATGATGCACCACTTGGTGGCTGGGAAAATCGCATGCAGAGATAAGGTTTATAATATTCCGATTCTGTAGGTGGAAATCCGAGCAGTGCCCAGGTTCAATCGCAGACATGGGCGTCGAGATAAATCAACATAGTCAACCATTTTATAAAGAGCTAAGGGCCATCAACAAATTCACGGTTTGGGGAAACACACATCAGTCACGGTTTGGGGCAAACACACACAGTCACAGTTTGGGGAAAACGCACACCAGTCACGGTTTGGGGAAAACGCACCCAGTCATAAGGAAAATGCCCACTGTGTAAATTTTATAAATGAAAGTCATAAGGAAAACGCCCACTGTGTAATTTTTATAAATACACCCAGAGAAAGGTAAAAACGAAATGATGGTAAGTTAATAAAACGAAATTCCCACAGAATCAAAGAAAACGCCCAACGAATTTAAACACCACGAAAACGAATGCAGAAATGCCAACAAATTCCAGAACCGCCCAACGAAATCCAACACCATGAAAATGATTTCTTCAACTGATCGAAGGACAAATAAAATAAAATTTTTCCAAATGCTCATACAAACGAATGCCATATCTAAACACCAGATCAACTGATCTTAGAAATAAAAAAAAAATGCCCATCAAAAGAGCCAGAGCAAATGCCATATCTAAACGCCACATCAACTGATCTTAGAATAAAAATCGCCCAACAAAAATGCCAGAACGAAAGCCAGAGCGGATTGACATTTCAAGTTTTAAATCCATAAAATATCCAACAAACAAGATGGCCAGAACCAATATTCAGAACATCTTACCCAAACAAAAATTTTCCAGAAACAATATCACTGTAACATACAAAAACGAAATACAACAGCTGAAGCAACATATTTACTATAATTCATCATAATCTCCGAAGTAAACAACTAGGAATTCTACTTTACTAAACACATAAGCATACCGTTGCCTTAACGCCCGCCTCAATGACGTCCACGTGCTCCGTGCCGCTCCTGCTCGCCGACCGTCGCGACTACAATGGTACCTCCCAGCCAAACACTAGGGGTACTCTTCTTATCCCTTAGCCCCCCGAGCCGCAAAGGGGCCACACAAGATCCAGAAGATAAGCCTAGCTTCTCAGCTCGCCTCGCAAGGCTGAGCTACCACTCCAATCGAAGCTGAGAAAATCCCAACTCCTCACAAGCAATCAGTCAAGCCACAATCCGGCAGCGTAACGTTACGCTTACCACCCATCCTTTCTTCCTCCTCTTCCCTTTCTTTTATAGCCTTATTGCGCGCCCCTTAGAATCATCATGAGCGACTGTCGCATTCTGCCCCCATGACATCGTGGATTCTCTCGAACTAGGTAATCGTTAACCTACAGTTCGAGCCATGACGGGAGTGCTAGTAGGCTGTGGCAGGGTTGCTATCCACACCTCTCCCTCAACCTCTCTAGAAATCGTGTGTGGCCCCTTTACTCCATATGTGAGTCTGGTCGGCAAGCTATCGTTAGCCTGCATCATCAAAAATCATGTCAGAACATGTCAATCATCAAATCATCAAATCAATGAAATATCACAGTACATAAATCAACCCAATTAGCACACTCCCTGACTCAATCTGAAGTCCAAGGGGTTCCACCGATTCCTTTGCATCATCAAGTACCAAAACCCTGCACACTCAATAAAATTGAGTCAATAGAACTTGTCTACATCAAATAGTAAAACCTCATGTCGTCTATCATAACACATCATAATCAAGTATAAATGTTTTAACATCAGAAAAGTCCAGATCACTTGCAAGCAAGTGTCCTCAAATAATAAGTTTTCTCAGTGCGCCAGAGCGGGATGTTACATACACCCCCTCTTGGTCTAAACTTCGTCCCGAAGTTTCTCAGTATAAATGCCAAAATAAAAGTATCACAGTATCATAAGTCTATCTATCAAACAAAAATGGAAACTGCTGACGCATATTATATGCATCCTCCCAGGTCGCCGAGTGCGGACTATAACTGTCCCACTGGACCTTGACCTGATCTACCGTTTGACATCGTAATTGTCGAACGCGATGATCTAATATGCGGACCGGCTCAGCCGTGAGCGCTCCCTTGTCCGATACCTGCAAGGAACTCATGTTAATCATGTGTGTAGGATCACTAATATAATGTCTCAGAACAGATACATGAAAAACATCGT
>SNQJ01S0081891.1:30039-47532 GCA_010110895.2 Picea sitchensis
CCATAAAGAATATAACCAAGCGGTGGACTACCAATGATCCATTACCTAGAGTGGTTGAAAAATCCCTTGAGACTACATTAACTAATCAATGTCTTAGTTAAGAGCCATGTGACAAGGCTTAGCCTAAAATTGGCGTTCATGATGATCCTTCTGTAGTTTTTCTCGTTAACCGTTCCCCTGTTTTGGCTTCTCATCTAATTTCTCTTCCATATGTTGTAGAGAAAATTCAATTAAATACAATCTCCTCTCTGTCTCTGTCACTATAGGATGCCAACTTTGTTATCTTGGTTGTAGGGAATCAAATGACAATGATTCTTCCCTATCAGTTGTCCTTGAATCTCTTCTTCCTTTCATCCGTGACTAGAAGTCAACTGTCCCATTACCTTTTGACGCAGACCTTGATGCAGACCTCCGACCCTTGGCCAAGATCCTCACATGATCGTTCTCCCTTCAGATCCACATAAATGAAATGGTTCTTTCAGACCTCACTGGGACCCCACGAATTTGATCCATAGGTCCATTCCCGAAAACCCCACCTGCACAAACATGCACCAGGTGCGATATTTCACCTGCACATGGCCTCCAGACACGACCATGAGCTTTTTCCGAAAAAGGAAATTTCAGGTTTCGCGATTTCGCCAACCATGGCATCGAGTTCCTCGACTTTTCGATCCCCTGAATGCTTAAAAGATGAAATGCCGAAATAGGCTCAATGATGATTAGCCCCTGGACAAACCTCGGTCCATGTGACCACTTTCCCCATGACCATAGCCAAAACACATCGCATTTCGGGACTTCGTGGTTTTCAACACTCTGTGCCCCACTCTTTGTCTTCGGGATTCTCTAAATGCCGAAATGGCTGAAATTTGAGTCCGCAACCCCACTCCAACAATACGTCGCGTTTCACGACTTCGGGAGTTTCAACATAAAGTGCCCCCGATTCCTTGTCCTTGGAACTTCAAAAATGCCAAACCCCAAAAATGCCAAAATGCTGAAATGGGCTTAACGACTTTGGGTCCTTCCTTAGCCTTCGAATGTTTCTCGGGTTTTTGTGTTTTAGGATTTCCAGATTCTGGCTGCAATAGTTCCTTGACCCTTTGAACTCCCGGTATCTGAAATACCGAAGTACCGAACCCCAAAATTCCAGTCTCCCACTCCAAACTGGGATCAACGACTACGAGCCTCCCCTAATCTGACAGTTCAGATATTTTCGGGATTTCGTGGGTCAAGAGTCTTGAACTCTTACACTTTACATCCTCGGTAGCCGAAATGATGAAATTTCCTTTTGGGAATTTCCCCGAAACCTCAACCACTCACCACGTGTCCTCCTGTTGGACGGTCATGATCCTTTCGGGATTTCGTGGGTCAGGAGTCCCGACTCTTGCCCTTTGTATCTCCTAGTAGATGAAATGTCGAAATAGGCCTTTCATTCCCTTCTTCACATATGAGGGTTAAACCTTGTGCAACTTCTCCTAGATCTGATGGCTATCGGTCCATGCGCCCAGATCTGATGGCCCAGATCTCTTTCTCTTGCGCACTCTCCTCCTGCTTGCTTGGACGTAGATTCAATGGTCCAGATCCTCGTCCTCTCCAACTGATATAACAACAGTTGTGCTCCCTCCTGATCTTGTTTTTCTTCTTGAACTTGGAAGACTTCAAACGCTTCAAAGGTCTCAACCTTTGCTCCTGCTATGAAGCCTGTATCCTCGGCTCCCACCTGCATTCTAAGGACGTTCCTCCTCCTGAGCTTTTGGGACTTGTGAAACATTGAAAGGTTTCCCCGACTCCCTACAATCCTTGTACCTATAGCTTTGTGTGCAAAGGCATTGTCCCTTCTGAGATTTGTCAACGTTGAACCTCGAAGAGGTCTTTGACCTCTTCACTCCTTGCAGAGTCCCTGCACACAATTGCGCTATCTGTCCTAATCTTTTCTTGTAGCTCTAACCTCAAAGGGTCTCTGTTCCTTTCTTTCCTTGAAGGGATGGAAGTGCCCTCTTCTGCAACTTCCTGCTCAAGTACTCCTTGCTAAGTTTGCAGGGTGTTCAGTAACCCTGTGAAGGTCTTCCCTTGACTCTTCTTCTTCTCTAAACTCAAAACATAGTTCTTCTCAGTGCACTCCTTGCACTCACTCGATGCCCTCCTGGAAGAGCTTCTACATAATCCTCGGTGACCCTGTCTTCTTACTGAACTCGAAATAGAGTTCCTTCCGTGCACCTCTTGCACATGCTCGATGCCCTCCTGGCAGAGATTTATAGAACCTCAGACGTTCTGTCTTCCTCCTCTGTGCTCTCCTCTACACAGTTTATCCTTCAAGGTGTTCAACAACCTTGAGGTCTCTCCCTGGGTCTAAGACTTCCTCTGGTGCGCCCTCCTGGCATGTCTCTGTCTGAAATTCCACAGAACTTAGAAGTGCACTCTATGCACTAGCTTATAGAACCCACAGTGTTCTATCATGCAACCTCTTGCATGGAGCCTCAAAGAGCCCAGACCTGGAATCAAAGAACCCAACAGAAAATGACTTATGTCTGTAACCTGCAAATGAAAACTAACATACATTTACAACATATCATCAACACATAAAGACATTCATTCACATACACAGAATAACAGGAAAAAATGCTCTGTTTGTATTAAACAAGAATGACTCTTTACAATGTGTTTAAGCTCAGACTGGAACAGAGTCTCGGCTCTCCTCTCCTCTCTATTCAACTCTATTCTTCTCCCTTCTCAAAAATGAGATCTGAGATCATGAGGGGGATCTTTGAGCTCTTCCCTCCAAGCTACCTACTCTATTCAATTACATTGAATTACATTGAATGGGTTGTCTAGTCCGAATCGGATCGAGATCCCAGCTTTACAACTATTTAAGGAAACTCTTTATCTAAGCCTGTGCATACACATGGATTTTGGCTCTTTGGCCTTACAACCATTTAAAACAATTTCAAAATTTGAAAATATAGAAGGCTATGCCTCTCTCTCTCATCGAATGCATGCTTTGATGTGTTGGCTAGATGGCGCGCTGCTGGCTTGGAGTGATGCTCCTGCATCATACTCCTTTGCTGTGAAAAATTCATGAGCTCCTGCTCATGAGGTTCCCAGCATGGCTGTTGAAATCCACCTGGAACCCAAACAGTTCTCTGGAGATGTCCATCTGCTCCATTGCTTCACTGTTGTTGTTGCTTCTGTTTCCTTGCTGCTATGGCAGGTTCTCCTCTGTCCAACTTCTCTTTACTGACCGCTTTTACTGATCTGATCATCAACCTTCTAACATCCTCAATTATCTCATCCAACTGCTCCCAGGGCTGGCTCTCCTTTTGCATCTTTCTCCACTGCACTTCTTCCCTAAAAATGGGTAGATCAACTAGATATCCCATGCCATATTCTTCCTCTTTTGTGGCATTGAGTTTCCATTCTAGTGAAGACTCCAATTCTGCAATCCTATCACTGATTTGTTGCTCATCTTCCTTCTCTGACAGCTTTGCTTCTGCCAGTTCTTCTGCTGGCATATCTCCATCTTCCTCCAGCTGCTCCTCAGACTGGAATTTTCCTTCATATTCTACTGCATGCCTCGGCATTACAATCATCATCAACTGTTCATATCCCTGACTGAAATTTTCGAGTAATTTCTCGGAATGATCCTTTGCTAACATCTACATGACTGTCTCCTCATGGAAATCATCTACTGGTTTGGATGGTTCAACCAATCCTCCAGCATATCCAACTCCATCTCCCATGGAGTGAGCATCTCAACTATGTGCTCCTCTTATTTTCCTTGGGCAACTTCTGATATCTTCTCCATCTCTTTGACAATCACAGTTGGCTATCCTTCCTTTTTCACACCTGCATCACAGACATAGTTAACTTTAAATTCATTTGTCCCTATGGCCTAATTCTCAGATTCTTGTTGCACTATACCCTCATGCGCAATGCTTGTATTAGCCTCTACTGGACTATTTGGCAGGAATAATTTTATCCCTCCACTCATCAGAATGCTCTTCTGATCTTCCTTCTCTATCAACTGTCCTTACTGATATGAACTTAGCTCTGAGCTCATCCTCTCTGTCAACTCCTCTTGTTGATATGAACTTACTTCTGAGTTCATCTGCTCTTCCTTGCCCACCTGGAAATATGGGATTTTTCTGTTGCCCACCTAGCAGTCTATGAGATCAATTGATCCCATCTCAGTGCCCTCCTAGCAATTTGAACTTTTAGCATTTCCTTCCTGGCAGTATATGAGACCTTCACTTGATCTCTTTTTATTGCCCACCTGGAAATTTGAAAGTCCATCTTTGCCCACTTGGAAATTTATGAGATCTCTCGATCCCATATCCATCAACACTCCTTATTGACATGAACTCACTTCTGATCTCCTGAGACTTTCAAACAATCTCATCCTCTTTTCCCTACCAACCTGGCAAATTGGAAATTCCTCACTACCCTCTTGGTAGTCTCTGATATCTTCCAGTGATGTCTTCTCCTCATCATCACTGATATTTCTCCCATCTTCTGGTTCACACACATGAACCACTTCTTCTTCAACCTTGAGGTCTTCCACATACCTCAACCATTCCTTCAATAGCTTCCACTACCTTCGCGCCAATAACTCCTTGACTGGCCATTTCACTTTCGTTTTCATGGGCCATTCATATACCCATCGCGAGTTTTCATCCTGCTGCATTCAAAATGCAAGCTTCTCCATCCTCGTTCTTATCTCAACGTGCTCCATATCCATCTCTACTTTACTCATCTGCTGGTGGTTCATCTTTCCATCGCGTCCACGACCTTCAGTAGCCATGTTCCTATTCCCGTCTGCCCTCCTGAAAAACCAACTGCTGTCACTCTGCAACTGTGAGTGATTCCATCCTTTTCTTACAGTCGACCTGACTGTCTATTTGTTGCTGTGTTCTGCAACAATATCTTCAATCCTCTTCATCTGAAATATATAGATGAAGTCCTGCTCTAATACCACACTGTTGTGTATCAGACTACTTCTTTTCCTCTAGCTCCCTCTTCCTGAAATATATAGACAAAATTAGGCTCTGATACCACTTGACACAGACCTCCGACCCTCGGCCAAGATCCACACAGGATCATTCTCCCTTCGGATCTGCAGAACCGAAATGGTTCTTTCGGCCCTCACTAGAACCCCACGAATCTGATCCACATGTTCTTTCCTGAAAACCCTACCTACACAAACATGCACAAGGTGCGAGCTTTCACCTGCACATTGCTTCCAGACACAACTGCGACCTTTTTTCGAAAAAGGAAATTTTGGGTTTCGCAAACCCTTGCATCGAGTTCCTTGACTTTTCAATCCCCCGAATGCCGAAAAGACGAAATTCCAAAATAGGCTCAATGATGGTTAGCCCTTGGCCAAACCTCAGTCCATGTGACCAATTTCCCCATGACCATAGCCCACATACGTCTCATTTCACGACTTTGGGGTTTTCAACACACTATGCCCCGCTCCTTATCTTCGGGATCTTCGAAATGCCGAATCCCGAAATGGCCGAAATTTGAGACCGCAACCCCACTCCAAAAATACGTCACGTTTCGCGACTTCGGAAGTTTCAACCCAAAGCGCCCCCGGTTCCTTGTCCTCGGAACTTCCGAAATGCCGAACCCTGAAATGCCGAAATGCCAAAATGGGCTTAACGACTTTGGGTCCTCCCTTAGCCTCCGAATGTTTTCAGGGTTTTCACGTTTCAGAATTTCGTGATTCTGGCTACAACAGTTCCTTGACCCTTCGAACTCCCGGTATCCAAAATACTGAAGTACCGAACCCCGAAATGCCAGTCTTTCACTCTAAACTAGGATTAATGAATATGAGCCTCCCCTGATCCGACAATTCATATATTTTTGGGATTTCGTGGGTCAAGAGTCCCGAACTCTTACCCTTTACATCCCCGGTAGCTGAAATGCCAAAACCTCCTTTTGGGAATTTCCACGAAACCTCGACCGCTCACCACATGTTCTCCTGTTGGACAGTCACGATCCTTTCGGGATTTCATGGGTCAAGAGTCCCGACTCTTTCCCTTTTTATCTCCCGGTAGCCGAAATGCCGAAATAGGCCTTTCATTCCTTTCTTCACATACGAGGGTTAAACCTCATGCAAATTCTCCTGGATCTGATGGTTATCGGTCCATGCACCCAGATCTGATGACCCATATCTCTTTCTCCTGCACACTCTCCTCCTACTTCCATGGACATAGATTCAATGGTCCAGATCCTCATCCTCTCAAGCTGATCTAACGACAGCTGTGCTCCCTCCTGAGCTTGCATTTCTTCCTGAAATTGGAAAAATTCAAATGCTTCAAAGGTCTCAGCCTTTTCTCTTTCTGTGAAGCCTGTATCCTCATCTCCCACCTACATTCTAAGGATGTTCCTCCTCCTGAGCTTTCGGGACTTGTGAAAACTTGAAAGGTTTCCCTGACTCCCTACACTCCTTATAGCCATAGCTCCATGTGCAAAGGCACTGTCCCTTCTGAGCTTTGTCAAGGCTGAACCTCGAAGAGGTCTTTGAACTCTGCACTCCTTGTAGAGTCCTTGCACACAACTGCGCTATCTGTCCTGATCTTTTCTTGTAGCTATGAACTCAAAGGGTCTCTGTCCATTTCTTTCCTTGAAGGTATGGAAGTGCCCTCTTCTGCAACTTATTTCTCAAGCACTCCTTGTTGAGCCTGCAGGGTGTTCAGTAACCCTGTGAAGGTCTTCCCTTGACTCTTCTTGTTCTCTGAACTGAAAACAAATTTCTTCTTAGTGCACTCCTTACAATTTCTCGATGCCCTCCTGGAAAAGCTTCTACAGAATCCTTGATGACCCTGTCTTCTTATTGAACTTGAAATAGAGTTCCTTCCATGCACCTCTTGCGCATGCTCAATGCCCTCCTGGCATAGCTTTACAGAACCTCAAACATTCTGTCTTCCTCCTCTGTGCTCTCCTCTACATAGTTTATCCTTCAAGGTGTTCAACAACCTTGAGGTCTCTCCCTGGGTCTAAGAATTCCTCTGGTGCGCCCTCTTGTCATGTCTCTGTCTAAAATTCCGTAGAAATCAAAAGTGTGCTCTATGCACTGGCTTACAAAACCCGCAGTGTTTTATCATGTAACCTCTTGCATGGAGCCTCAAAGAACCCAGACCTAGAATCAAAGAACCCAACAGACAACGAATTTTGTCTATAACCTGCAAATGAAAACTAACATACATTTACTGCATATCATCAACACATAAAGACATCCATTCACATACATAGAATAACATGCAGGAAAAACTGCTCTGTTTGTATTAGACAAGAATGCTTCTTTACAATGTGTTTGATCTCGAACTGCAACAGAGTCTCGGCTCTCCTCTCCTCTCTATTCAAATCTATTCTTCTCCCTTCTCAAAAATGATATCTGAGATCTTTTACATGAGGGGGCTCTTTGAGCTCTTCCCTCCAAGCTACCTACTCTATTCAATTACATTGAATTACATTGAATGGGATGTCTAGTACGAATCGGATCTAGATCCCAGCCTTACAACCATTTAAGGAAACTCTTTATCTAATCCTACACATACACATGGATTTTGTCTCTTTGGCCTTACAACCATTTAATAAAATTTGAAAATTTGAAAATCGAGAAGGCCATGCCTCTTTCTCCCACGAATGCACGCTTTGATGTGTTGGCTGGCTGGCATGCTGCTAGCTTGGAGCGATTCTTCTGCATCACCTGTTTACTTGGGTAAAGTTGTCTTTGAAGATTCTTTTGGTGGGGATAAAACCATTACTTCTATCTCTCACCCTAAAGGGTCATGGAAGGAATTTGTGTGGTCAAGAGTTTTAGGCATAGAGAATTTTCCTATAAAAACTTGAAGCTCTTGTAAAAAAATGGCAGGAGGGATAGGTCCTATATGTGATAATTATATTTCCACTTCGGATAGTGGGGCACTTAGAGAATTGAAGGTCCTAATAATGATCCTTATATCCTTGAATATCATAGGGGTAGGGGGCACCCTAAAAGACACCTCGTTTCTTCGTCTACTGGATCGAGTTCACCCAGAAATAGTTTTTTTACAAGAGACCCTTGTTCATGAACAAAAAGCGAGGGATTTTGTGTATACGTTTTTTCCTTCTTGGTTTTCTTTTGCTATAAATTCTATTGGTTCCTTGGGTGGTTTGTTAGTCACCTGGGATCGAAATATTTTTGTTTTAAATCCATTGATTACTTGTGGGGGTATCTTGTTGTCTGGAAAAGTCATTGCAACACATAATTTACTATGTCTTCTTAATGTTTATGGTTTGTGCTCGGAAAGATGAGCTTTCTGGGATCAAATGGATCACAGTGGTCTATTGTCTCTTGATAATTTGATCCTAGCAGGTGATCTTAATATTACTCTTTCGTTAGATGAAGTTTGGGGAGGAACTAACTCTTTGGGTCCTTTGGCAGATTATTACAAGTTAATGCTACAATTAAAAAATCTTGTGGATTTACGCCTAGACAAGGTGGTTCCTACCTGGAGAAATGGTCGTGATGGGATACATTCTATTGCTAAAAGACTGGACAAATGTATTATCTCTAAAGGATTATTATCTACAAAAGGCCTATATCGCTCCTGGGTGGAGTATCCATTCATTTTGGATCATGCTCCAATAATACTTTAGTTGGAAACTTGGTCGGTGTATAGATCTTACCCCTTTAAACTCAATCCGCTCTGGGTGTTTGACGAAGATTATAAGAATTTAGTTTATAAGGTTTGGAAGGATCCAAAATACAATATAGAATTGGGATGCCAGCACAGAATGGTCTGGAATTTAAAAGAACTAAAAAGAAAGACAAAAGAATGGGAAAAACAGAGAGAAGGAAATCTGCAAAAACGTATGGTAATTCTAGAGTCACAGATTAAAGATACCTTTTTAAATTTTGTGAAGGATTACTATTGTGGGTGGGAAATACCTCCTATGGACTGGCACTAAGGGTTTTATCATGCATGCAGAAATGACCTAAAGATTCTTACTTTTTACCATCATCCCTTGCCTAAACCCCCATTACTCATATGTAAATACAAGGCTCAAGAGATTAAGTTGACATACCTTATTTTTCGTGTTTAATGTCGATCCCTTTTCGTGCTTGGTCATTCTTTGACTGCGAATCTCCTCCCAATGATGACTTTCATTCACTAAAGACAAACAAAGAAATCCACATGCATTTGATCTATGAACTAACGGGTTAGAGATTTAATCAATCATACAATCAATATTCCAATAATGACAATCTCATATGGCGGGATGGGAAAAAAAATTCTTTTATTGACTTCACAATGATACCTTACAATGATAAAGTCGATTATTGCTCCTCGATCCTGGTCCTAGGCTCTTCTTCCACTGTCTTCCAAATGCTTTTCTTTATACTTCTCTTTGCACAAGGATGGCTAAAGGTTGGGACAAAGGGAATGCTTAATCAGGTATAGTTTCTTTACTATGATTCTCCTCCTTTCAAATGGGACCCCTAACCCTTTTTTTATAGGCTAGAAGAAGTTAGGTATTTGGTCGAGTAACCGGCCATGCATGGACGAAAGGTTTAGTTAACTTACCCAAAGCTATGTTTTCTTTTAACAACTTTCCTTTTTCCATGCTTTTGTAGGTACACGCGGGCTGTCTTGGGTTAGCTAGCGTGTACATGTGTGCAATAATGAAGCAGGGTGCATGGGGCTTTATAAAAGGGGTTTTTAAGAAGAGTTTTTCAATAGTGTTTTGGCAAAGAAGGAATTTGATATGGCTTGAGGCCAGGTAAGCATGTCTGGTGCAAATTAGGGTTATAACAATTACTCTCAATCGGATAAAGAAATCCTTCTTAGAAATTTAGAGATGGAAATGAACAAGCTTCTTAGAATCAATGAAGAAAAATGGCATTAGCGGAGTAGAGTGATCTGGATAAAGAGTGATGATCGTAACAATTTTTTTTTCATCATTTTGCAAATCAGAGACACATTCACAAACACATCCGGGAAATAATTGATGAATAAGGCCATGGGCACTTAGGACATAATGAAATTAAGCATGCGGTCGCTCAGCATTACAAAAATTTCTTCATGGCACAAGCTAAATTTTATACAAATGAACAAGTCGAAGTAACTAATCATATCTCCAGTATGGTATTTGATGAGGAGGAAAGTACTTTATTTGAGCTGGTGATTGCTGAAGAAATTAAAGAAGTCTTAGCTTTGTTTAAAAGAGATAAGATTTCAAGCCCAGATGGCTGGACAATGGAATTCTTCACAACTTTTTTTGATGTGGTTGGCGAAGATCTTGTACAGATGGTTGATGAATCAAGGAAATTGGGGTCTATACAAGGTATCTTAAATTCCACCTTCCTTGTGTTAATTCCTAAAAAAAACAAACCTACAAATTTAAGGGATTTTAGACCTATTTCATTATGCAATCCGTGTTACAAATTGATATCCAAAGTCATCACAAATTAGATAAAACCTATTCTATCTAGAAATCTATCAGAGGAACAAATAGGATTCATGAAAGGAAGAAGGATACACGACGCTATTGGTACAATACATGAATGTCTACATATTATTTCTAAAAAGAAATCAAAATCCCTAGTTCTCAAACTGGATTTGTGCAAAGCTTATGATTGGATAGATTGGGATCTTCTCCGTATGATTTTAATTCAAGTAGGTTTTGGCATTCAAATGAAAAATTGGATAATGAGTTGTGTCACTTCTCCTACTTATGATATATTAATCAATGGGGAGACTACAAAATTCTTCTGGAGCGGTTGTGGATTGCGCCAGGGATGCCCACTATCCCCGTTATTATTCATACTGGTAATGGAAGGAATCAACCTCTTATTAAAAAAGAGTAAAGATGAGAAAGAACTAACTGGTATAAAAGTCTCTAGATTGATAGACATTTTGCATTTATTCTTTGTGGATGATGTTTTAATCTTGGCTAAGGCCGATCTTCAAGAGTGGCGGGAGATAGACAAAATCATTGTTTTATTTTGTAAATCTATTGGTCTTCAAGTAAATGCTGCAAAAACTACTATGCACTTCGAAGGTATATTAGACTTGGATCTTACTCCTTTCAGATTCTTACTTCCATTCACTTTTTAATCTTTGAACACAGGTTTCAAATATTTGGGTTATCATTTGAAGATTGGTTCTAAGAGGTTGGATTGGAGCTAGTTAATAATCAAAATGGAAAAGAAGATTCGAAACTTGTGCAATAACTGGTTATCCATGGGTGGTCGTTCTTTTCTTCTCAAAATGGTTATGGAGAGTCAACCGATTTAATGGATGTCTTTGGATCATGTTCCACGAACTATCATTAAACAAATCCGTAAATTAATGTTTAATTTCCCATGGAAAAGAAATAGTGAATCCAATCACTACCACCTTTGTAGATGGGATGTTTTATCCCGTCTGAAGTCTTGTGTTGGTTGGGTTTTTTGTAACTTGTTACACTTCAATTTAGCTTTGAATGAAAACACCCTCTGGCGTGTTCTGACTCAAGATGGAATCTAGCATAAGAACATTAAGGAAAAATATCTAAAGCATTCAATTGTTGTTAATTGGCTTAGATCGACATCTTTCAAACATAACTCTGCGTCCAGGATTTGGAGTAATTTGTTAAAATCATTTCACCTTATAACTGAGTGTCTTAGCTGGCTGCTAGGATCGGGTCACCTTATTCCATTAGGTAGAGATCATATCTTGGGTTTGGGGGGAAGATCTCTTCTATCCCGAGATCTTTTTGATCATCTTCGGAAGGAAAAGATTTCAGTTTTAGCTCAAGAAAAGACATTTCATGATTCATCTCATTATACTGGGAAGTTGATCGGAAGCACAAATCTGGGTTTGAGTGGTAACCTAGCAGCATAATGTGATCTATTTCGTAAAGCACTTATAAGAGCTGGAGTATGTATCAAGGACACTCTAGATTAGTTAATGTGGACATGAGCTATTATCTGTTGGTTTATATGGATCGAGAGGAATATATATACTTTCGAGAATCCCCATCCCCTTAGTACATTCTGTGATATTTAAGGTCTTGGGACTTTATAAGCTTCACCTGTCGACACAAGTTCATGTCCCTATAAGAGAATGTATAATATTTTATTCAGATGGATTTTCTATTGATTTTTTTGATGGGGCAACTCAGAGTGATACAAAATCATGTGGGGCAGGGGGAGTTATAAAAAATTTGGACTCTCTTATTTATAGATGTCATATTAATAGTGGTGAAGGTACCAACATGAAGGCAAAACTCTTGGGTATTTGGGCTACACTTACCTTAGCTAGCCATCTATCTCTCCCAAAATTACAAGCTTTTGGAGATTCCAGAGGGATTATAGATTGACTCAATGACATAGGAAAGCTAAAGGAATGTGCTATAGAAGGTTGGAAGATTCAAACAAAATATTTATTAAAGAATTTTTTAGGCTATTAGCTTCCACCACATTTTCAAAGATTTCAACAAAGAGGCAGACCAACTATCTAAGGCAACCCTTCAGGAGCCTGAAGGCAAAATATCTTATTATCTGTGGGAACCTGGAGGAGATAGTCCCATAAATCATTTGTTGATGTTATGATATGCTTTCTAGTTTTTGAGCAAGATATTATTTTTTGTTTCTGAGATCTAGTTGGACTAGATCATAACCTTTTGAAGGTTGTGTTTTCCTTTTTGTATGATCTTTTGAGTATGATGTATCTTTGAAAGAACTATATGTAAGCAAACTATGACTGTATTTGGTAAATCTTATATCAGTCATGATTATAGACTGGGCTTTGGCCATGGATGATATTATGTAAAAACAATTATATTTGAATATAATTTTGTGCTAATTTTCATTTTTGAAAAAAAAGAAAAGATAATCTACTTTTGAATTTTCAAGGGTGCTATCAAAACTTTCTAAGAAAACACCCAAATATTTATAATTCAAATACATGTTATTTAACATGGAGGTAATATATTTACTGTTTAACATGTTATTTAATTTCTAAATCTGTATAAGTCAAATATTTTTACTGTTTCAGGTGTTATTTAATTTTTACAAATATGGATTTATTTAATTTTTATAAACATGGATAATATATTTACAGTTCCAAGATATGAATTGTAACATCCCTGACCATCCATGTTGGGCCATGCTACGCTAGAGAACTCTTACATTCTCTTTGCAAAACATACTGTAACATACCCAACATCTAACTGAGCTATGCCACATAAATTTTTCGAATTGTATGCAATTGAAATATATACACACATAACTCTTGCGAAAGCATTATATATAAAATGTAAGCATACAAATACATCTGTTAATGAATGGATTCACATTGAAATAACAATAAACATATACATGCAACATATACAGGAAATACCCATAAAAATAAACACAGTTATAATCGCTCATATGATAACCCATAAAAATAAGCACATAAATAACAATGCAACATGTAAATTTATCACACAATTGACACTTATCTTGGTAAGAATGTCATCAACTATGTGAAGACCTTCCATGAACCTCCCAGCCTTAGACCACACTGTTCATCACTCTCAACAGTGAGTCACCCTCGAGCTAGGACTAAACTCCACTCAAGTAAAGGGATTCCTAACTAGGCTAAAGGCTCACAGACAACAAGAAAGACTCTGTATCAGGTGCCAACTCAAACTAACAACCTACATTCCCTCATTCCCCACATGCCTATCCCACCCATGAAGTGTGCCCCTTCTCTTCTCAACATTCCTTCGGCTGCCCCACTTCCTTTCCGGGCTTCAACAACAGGTCAGACATGAAGTCTCAGAGCACTATAGTTGTAGTTTACCACCTTTAGGAAATCAATTCCCAACAATTCTCTCACCTAGAGAATTGCTCACGGGCCTGGAAACCCACCTCTTCAATATCCCACGGGCCTGATAACCCACCTCTTCAGTCCAACTCCTAAGATAACCAAATACCCAACACAAAATGGCTATGGATACAGGTTCAGATATAGTCATGAAGATACGAAATATAACTCAATGGGTGTGTGCATGCTCATGGATGATTGACTGGATGACTGAATGATGGAATGAATGATGGAAAATATGATAGGAAATGAACTAAGTCCCAACAATATGTATGCATGTCCCCAACTTGACACTTTTCATGTTGGGAGCTACTTTGGCCCACTTGTCCCCAACTTTAGAACTTAGGATAAAATGATTATCCATACTTTATATTTAAGAAATATTAATATAATATTCCTTTTTGGCTTAAGCTCCCTAGATTATCCATTTTCCTTAACTTTTAGGCCCCTCCCTTTCCCTAACTAGTGGATTTTAGTCCCCCATCTCTTTTATTGTGGTCAGTCTATGTGCAACAATGCATTTTATATTAATTATGAGACATATACAAAAATAGGCACACTGGCCTTTAACATCTAGGATCTCTGCCCTAATCAAAACATAAGCATCCTAGCTTATAATAATTGGCTCACTAGCCTATAAAATGAAGCATATACACAAAAGGATCTTGAGCCTCAAAATCACGCACACTTAAGTTGTTGCACACGATATCCAGGAATGTGCACACTTCATAATTGTACGACACAGTACATGTGCGCACTATGCCATGAAAGGTGCATACACAATGATATCAAACAACTCAACATCTTAAGTACATTTTCATTTACATTACAATTGGGTTTGGCCTAGGGATATTACAATCCCCTCCCCTTATTTATGCACTGTCCTCGGTGCATCATGTACACATACAAAAAAAAATTCAAAAATCCTCTAAAAGATGTGGGTATTCTGCCCGCATTGCATCCTCTTGCTCTTAGGTACCATTCTCAGGACCGTACCAGGTCCATTGGAACTTTACAAGCCCTATGGATCGATTCCAGAGTTTTTTTATTTTCTGATCCAGAATGCGTACCAAATGCACTTGAAAAGCGCCTTCTTGCTCCACCTGAATCACATTCCAATCAATAACATGATTAGCATCAGGTGTATATTTCTTGAGTAATGATACATGGAATACATTATGAACATACATAGATGTAGGCAATGCAATCATATAAGCTATTGGACCAATCCTCTCTAGTATTTCAAATGACCCACAATAGTTAGCTTCCAACTTTGAACAATTTCCCAACTTCAGGGAAATTTTGTTGGCTTTCACTTTCAAGAATACATGATCACCCACTTTAAATTCCCTGTGAATTCTTCCCTTATCAACATAGATTTTCTGCCTGTCTTGGGCAACCTTTAAATTTTGTTTTATTTTTATCATTTTCTCCTCCATTTCCCTGAGAAAATCTGGCCCAACCATGACTCTATCTACTGGGTTATCCCAACTTACCGGAGTGTTGCACTTTTTGCCATAAAGCACCTCAAATGGGCTCATCTTTAGAGATGCTTGGTACCCATTGTTATAAGAAAACTCTTCCAAGTGTAGGTAGTCTTCCCATTTTTATGTTTTATCCATCACATACATCCTCAACATATCTTTAATCACTTGATTCACCCTCTCTATTTTCCCATCTAATTATGGATGATAAGTTGTACTAAAATTTAAATTATTTCCAAATCCATTGAATAATCCCTTCCAAAATTTTGAGGTAAATTTTGGATCTCTGTCAGATAGAATTTCCTTGGGTATGCCATGTAATCTAGAAATTTCTTTCATATAAACATCAACAATGTTTTCTACCTTGTGAGTGAGCTTAACTAGAACAAAATGGGTAGCTTTAATAAGATTATCCACCACTACCATGATAGAATCATGTTTCTTGTTTGCTCTGGGCAGCTTGGTGATGAAATCCATTGTTACAACTTTCCATTTCCACTCAGGAATGGGTAATGGTTGTATCAAACCAGCAGGGTGTTTATGCTCAACCTTTACTTTTTGACATTCCAAACATCTGGCAATAAAATCAACAACCTCTTTCTTCATGCCTGGCCAATAATATTGGCTCTTGACAACTGCAATAGTTTTTTGATATCCTAGGTGCCCAACATAAGGCACATTATCCATTTATCTCAATATCCGATTTTTCAATTCCTAAGAATTTGGTACATAAATTCTACCCCTGTACATGAGAATTTCATCACTATATAGCTTATATTATTCAATTTTCTGTTGCAAAATACCTTGTTGTAATTTTTCCACTAAATCCTTGTATTACAAATCTGATTTGATAGCCTCTATAATTTTGTCTTTCAAATCTTCTCGGGATCCACTGCTATCCCATCCTTTGAAATGATATGCCCCAAATAATGAATTTTCTTTTGATAAAATGAGCACTTGCTCAATTTGGCATACAACTGATGCTCCCCTAATACTTGCAACACCATCCTCAAATGATTTTCATGCTCTTCTTCTCACTTAGAATATATAAGAATCTCATCCAAAAAGACAATGAAAAACTTGTCTAAATATTCTCGGATAACACCATTCATTAAGCACATGAAAACAACTGGTGCATTTGACAACTCGAATGGCACCACTATGAACTCATAATGACCATACCTTGTCCTGAAGGCAGTCTTGTTGACATCTTCCTCTTTAATCCTTACCTGATGGTATCCTGATCTGAGATCTATCTTTGAAAATATCTTTGCATCCTTCAATTGATCAAAAAGATCATCAATCCTTGGTAGAGGATACTTGTTCTTAACAGTCACTTTATTCTACTGTCTGAAATCAATGCACAATATTAATTTTCCATCTTTATTATTCACGAACAAGACTGGGGCACCCCATGGTGACACACTTGGGTGTATATAGCCCTTCTTCAGAAGTTCTTCAAGCTGCATTTGCAGCTCCTTCAACTTTGGTGTACTCATTCTGTAAGGAGTCTTTGACACTGGATCTGCTCCAGGGATTAAATTTATAGAGAAATCAATATATCTCTTTGGGGGCAGTCCTGGTACCTCCTTGAACACATCTTCAAAATTTTCCAAGACTGTGTAATCTTCCAAATTTGGAACCTTATCATTAGGTGTCTCTTCCATATGTGCTGCAAATATTTGACACCCTTTTCTGTAACATCTCTTCAGTTGCAATGCTAAAATTTCTCTGATGGTTACTTCCCTGGGAGTCCCCCGCACTTTCCTTAGGGTCCCTTCCTTATCCAAGCAAGTAAAGGCCTTGTTATGATAGTCTAGGATGGCATGATGCCAATCCAACCAATCCATACCAATTAGACAGTCATAGGAACCTAAAGGCAGTATGTTCAAATATTCCCTGGTGTTTAGCCCATTCATGTGCATAAGATATGACTTAACCATCTCATTAACTTTTCTTTTGGCTTCGGTAGCCAACTACACCAACCAAGATTTCCCATGCTTGCTTCTTGGCAAATGTAAACTTTCCACCATCTTAGGATTTATATAACTATGAATAACTCTTGAATCAATTAAAATAACAATGGTTTGGTTGTTGATCATACCTTTCACTTCAATCATGTGTGATTGATACTTTGCTTTCTTGTTGTCCAGGGATGCATAGATCCT
>SNQJ01S0081891.1:47558-64813 GCA_010110895.2 Picea sitchensis
CACTTTTTCACCTCTGTGAGGACAACCTATGAACATATGATCTCCTTTACAACCCCAACATTGAATAGGTGGATGCCTTGGTCTTTGATCCCCTGCCTCAATCGTTCTGGGTTCTCTATAATTTTGTTGTCCCTGTGGATTATTTCTAAAGAATGGTGGCTTAGATCCCTTCTTCCTTTGATCCACCTTGAATTTCTTTTTGTCTTCCCAAGCTTTTTGGAAAGTTGGCATTGCTTTCAGTTGTTCATAAAGGCATTTAGCTCGCCTTATGGTCTCCTCCAATGTTTTTGGATCATCATACTATATTTTTTCATTGATGAATGATGGCAATCCACTCAAATACCTTTGAATCTTAACTATCTCATCCTTGATGAAAGAGACATACTTCATCAGTTCTAAAAACCTTCTTTCATATTCATCAATGTTCATACTCCCAAGCTTGAGTTCAAAGAACTCTTTCATTTTCTTGTTATAGTATCTCTTTGTCAAGTATTTATTCTCAAAATACTTCTTGAATTCCCTCCAAGTAATACTTTTCTCTTTAATGTGATGCACCTACACAAGTTGATCCCACCATATCGATGCCTTTCCCTTGAGTTGATATATATCAATTCTACCTTCTGCATGAGAAGAATAATTATGCAATTGAAAATACTTTCTCATGCCCAACAACCATGTTTATGCATCTTCATCCTTCTTGTGCTCACCATCAAATGTAGGAGGTTTGATTTTGTTCATTTATCCTCATAGCTCATCCACCCCAGATCTCTTATGATTTTTGACAGGGAATGGACTTGAGATGCTACCTTCTCTTTTATTGGAATTCCTTGGGGAGTGATGGCGATGTCTGCTAACACTTCTTGATTTTCTTTTCTCATCAGAAGGCCCGTGACTTCCTAATTTGCTTGAGCTACTCTCCTTATCCAATTTATTTTATATCCTGTTCAAGATCTCCAATAACTTCATGTTGAAGTAATCCTACTACTCCTTGGTTCTAATAAGCCTTTCATTATCAACTTTATGGATTTGGACATCCTTCTGCAAATTTTTAATGGTCTCTGCCATATTCATGTTTTCGTTCCTTTCATCTCCATGTCCATTAGAGTTTGTTCCTTCAATGCCCAAATGGACATCCATCCCTCTAATATCATACTCATGACTGTAAGTCCCTTGTACCTCTTCCATTCCTCTGGAATCTATATTGATCTTGATCTGATCTAGTTTTTTTTAACTCTGCAAAATGTGCAGCCAACAAAACTTTGTCAGGCTAATTGTTTCAACAATTTCATGAAAATATGAACCATTATGGTTCAATAATATATATCAGAGTTCTTTCTTTTGATTTCCTTGAATTTTGAATTCACAGATCAATTTTATCTTTGTATATTTAGTTTCCACTATTTAATACCTTCCCAACACCCGCTCCCATGCTCAATTCAGAGTCTTGAGAAGAAAGTTATGGCTATTTAAACATTGCCCATTAATTTGTTTTCTGTTCATTTTTCAACTTGGCGCAACTCTGTGCTATAAATATGAAATTTCACACCTACTCCATTAGTGTTTTCATAGGATCTCAATTGGGTTTCCTCATATACATCTTATGGACACTCTGTCCAAGTTTCATCTCTTTCTAGGTTCTTGGCTGCTAGTTACAGCTTGGTGAAGTTCTAGGCCAATTTGTGTTTTTGGTCTGGAATGCTACATGTGCTTTATTTTCCATATTAAACAGTTTTAACATGCCCATAAATTTAATTGAACTCTAGGACTAACTTCTATGGCTCAATAGATTTCCATTGACTTCTCCTATGGCTCAATCTGATTCTGGAGCATAAATTTATGGCTATTTGAAGTTAGTGGGGTCTTAAAATTTACCCTTCACCGTTTGTGTTGTAACTTTCTCATAAAAGCTTCGTTTGATGAACGGTTTACGCCATTAGAAATCTCTCTCCAAGCTATTTTATTTGAGTTGCAGGGAGAGAGTGTGCATTGGCACACTCTGGTCATGTGGTTTTTGCGTAGCTAAAAACGCTCTTAAGGGCCTCAAAAACACACTGCAAAAAGATGATGTTCAAATGACATAAAATGTCTCAGAAAATAACTGGTTTTCTGTTGTTGTTCACCCTTTAAACAACTTCGTGCGCACAAATTTCAACCTGTAAACCCATATTCACCATGTAAATTGTGCTTCGCGCAATTTAAAACCACTGTGTATTACTTCTATGTTGCACCAATAACTTGCGCGCACTACTTTTATGTCGCGCGTCAATATTCACCTCGCACAGTTTTGATTCTTGCACTATTACCTGTTGCGTGCAGTTTTTGTATCACACATTGACATTCCGCACGCAACTTACTCTTCACGCTACACCATGCCAAATTTTAGTACATCCTCACTGCGCACCAATACTCTACGCACACCCTTAACTAAACTGTTGAGATACAACATTTATCCACATCGCACGCAACAACCAAACTCCTCTGCGCTGTGCCAATACTGCGCACACCATGTGTGTCATTATTATGTGTGTGCACACCACGCAATACCAAATTTATCACGTGGTCCTATACACCAATATATTTCCGTGCAGCTCCAAAATTCAGTGTGCACACCCGCACACTAACATTTTTCCATGCGGCATCAAAATTTAGCATGCACACCTGCACACTAACATTTTTCCATGTAGAACCAAAATTTAGAATGCACACCAGCATGCCAATATCTTGTCACGCAGTACCAAATTTTACCTATCACAATATTTTCACTGCGCATCATGCATTTTTAGTGCGCCCACCTGTGCACATTCATTTTTATGTGCATCAATTCCTTGTGAATTCCACTGCAGAAATTGGGGCTTTTGGCTTAACTTTTTCCTCAATTTACCATAGACATTTTGCAATTATGAAATCATGAAATTTCACCCCGATAACACCAATTCAACTTTTGTAACAAAAAATCGTTGTGGTTTGACATTTCTGGAATGAATTTTTCCCAAACTCAATTAACGAATTGAGAATTTTAATTATAAAACTCGCTCCCATTGTCATGGCTTCAACGTGACTTCAAATTCGACCAATTCTAGGTCTAAATTTGCTAGAACAGATATTAAATCAATAATATCTCACAACATGGCCGAATTTCTCCATTTTCTCATGAATTTAACAACATAAATTGGATCGTTTCCCCGATTCCTCCCTTTTGCTGTTACTTTTTACCATGGACGCTCTACAAACTGAAATTTGGCCACTTCGAAATAAATCCTCTGTGACATTTCGCTTCAACTCAACTTTCTCGGCCCATCCAGGCATAGTGTTGAAAACTAAAGCTATGATACCATATTGTAACATCCCCGACCATCCATGTTGGGCCATGATACACCATAGAACTCTTACATTCTCTCCGCGGAACATACTATAACATACCCAACATCTAACTAAGCTATGCCACATAATTTTTTTGAATTGTATGTAATTAAAATATATACACACAAAACTCTTGCGGAAGCATTATATATTAAACGTAAACATACTAATACATCTGTAAATGAATGGATTCACACTAAAATAACAGTAAACATATAAATGGAGCATATACAGGAAATACCCATAAAAATAAACACAATTATAACTGCTCATATGATAACCCTTATAAATAAACACATTTATAACCACTCATATGATAACCCATAAAAATAAGCATGTAAATAACAATGCAACATGTAAATTTATCACACAATTGACACTTATCTTGGTAAGAATGTCACCAACTGCATGCAGACCTTCCACGAACCTCCCAGCCTTAGATCACACTGTTCATCACTCTCAACAGTGAGTCACCCCCAAGATGGGACTAAAATCCACCCGACTAAAGGGATTCCTAACCAGGCTAAAGGCTCATAGACAACAGAAAAAACTTTGTCTCAGGTGCCAACTCAAACTAACAACCTACAGTCCCTGATTCCCCACATGCATGTCCCACCCAGAAATTGTATCCCTTCTCTCTCAACATTCCTTCGGCTACCCCACTTCCTTTCCCAGCTTTAGCAACAGGTTGGAAAGGAAGTCTCAGAGCATTGTAGATGCAGTTTAGCACCTTCAGGAAATCAATTCCCAACAATTATCTCACCCAGATAATTTCTCATGGGCCTGACAACCCACCTCTTCAATATCGCATGGGCCTGAAAACCCGATTCTTCAGTCCAGCTCCCAAGCTAACCAGATACCCAACACAAAATGGCTATGGATACAGGTTCAGGTACAGTCATGATGATATGAAAGATATCTCAATGGGTGTGTGCATGCTCATGGATAATTGACAACATGACTGAATGATGGAAGGAATGATGGGAAGAATGATGAAAAAGATGATAGGAAATGAACTAAGTCCCAACAATGTGTATGCATGTCCCCAACTTGACACTTGTCATGTTGGGAGCTAGTTTAGCCCACTTGTCCCCAACTTTAGAACTTAGGATAAAATGATTATCCATACTTTATATTTAAGAAATATTAATATAATATTCCTTTTTGGCTTAATATCCCTCTCTTATCCCTTTTCCTTAACTTTTAGGCCCCTCTCTTTCCCTAACTAGTGGATTTTAGTCCCCCATCTCTTTTATCGTGGTCGGTCTATGTGAAGTGATGCATTTTATATTAATTATGAGGCATATACAAAAATAGGCGCACTGGCCTTTAACATCTAGGCTCTCTGACCTAATCAAAACATAAGCATCCTAGCTTATAATAACTGGCTTACCAGCCTATAAAATGAAACATATACAAAAAATTCTCCTGAGCCTCAAAATCATGCGCACTTAAGTTGCTGCATGCGGTATCCAGGAATGTGCACACTTCATAATTTTACTACGCAGTACATGTGTGCACTATGCCATGAAAGGTGCATACACAATGATATCAAACAACTTACCAGCTTAAGTACATTTTCATTTACATTACAATTTGGTTTGGCCTAGGGATATTACATGAATGTTTTTTTTATTTTTGTTTTTTATCACACATATATATTTATATTTTTATTAACCACTCAACACTTCATTTGCAAGGATCAAATATATATTAAAAACAAATAGATCAAATACGAAGAAACCATTACAAGATTATGATATAAGTTGGGAATTTAATTATTGGTTGGCCTCACCTACCTACGTAAATAATTATTAATTATGTGAGACTTGAAGGAGACAATCATCAATGCCGAATTACAACCTATGAAGTCATTGATGAAGTCTTTTAGTTACACCATATTCACAAAAAGATTTATGGGTTCCTATACCTCTATTATACACACACACACACACACACACACACACACACACACACATATATATCAATCAATCAAAATTTTGTGAGGACTGATCTAAGATGAAGACTTACCCTACTTAGTTATGTTCAATTAGGTAAAAACGAGAAAAAACAAACTAGTCTTCCATAATATGACATACTATAATATAAAAGGGCCTGATACCCTACATCATTGTATTTTATTATTTATTGAAAGAAATATGGGGAACAAATCCCCATACTACCACAATAAGGAGTGGATGGAGATAGGACTATGTGAGATCCTTCTTTCACTACTATAATTCTATCCTCTAGTTAAAGACACAACACAAAAGACTTACTAAGATCCTTTGTAGTGTGTGGTTGGACCGTGACCAAAGGGAATAATGAGAAGATGAGAGGTATTGTTGGCAGAGAGAAGAGATAATTCTCATGCTCCACCTATTAACAATGCATCATATACAAATGACATATCGATGTGGCATCATGGGCTTGAGAGAATGAACAATTCCTAATTTTCCTATCTTCCTTGGCTTTGGTGAGGCTTGGTTGGAAAATACTTATTGATTGTCTGTAGAAAGTGAACAAGGCTTCAGACATAAAGGATTTGACGATCCCCATGAATAAAATGTTTCTCTAAGACACCATCCAAATCCACCATTTTTATTTCCTCGATCATTGTGGTTGATCATCATATTTAAAGGAATTTATGATTGGCAACTTTGTCTCAAAAATGGAAAAATAAAGTAATTACACTGTTTTCAACACAGAAGGCCATTCAATATTCAATGGAGTGACAATTTATGTTGTACAGTGTTTGCAGAAAGCCTGATGTAGACCCCTCCCTCACCCAGGGTTTGCTCGACGTCTCGATCAAGGATCATTCTAATCAAGAGCTGGATCAACTCTTTGGGACCTGTTGAGCCCCATGTTACTATTCACAAGTCCTCAAACTCCTTGTGCAGGTCGAAACAATGAACCCATAGGCTCTACCTAAGCCCCCTTCTCATTTAAATAGTTTTTGGGCACCTATCCCTCTTTCTCAAGACAAATCCTCAAATGACCAAAGGTTGTGACCAAGCGTTAGTCAATAACGCACTATTTCAGTCCTTTGGCGATTTTCTCCAAGCTATTTAAAAAATAAAAATAAAATTTGGCCTTAGCCCAATTTCCTCCGGCGACAACAGAATATGACCACGGGCTAAAACTAGGTGACAAACCGAAAGGTCCTTATTCCCTTTACTCTGCCAAATTCAGGAGTTCATAACTTCCACATTTTGGGAGCTTCGACAGAACACAACTCAAAACCATCCGAACGACAAATTTACGAAGTGCCAAATTCCCGACGGGATCGACGGTCCACAAGTTCTGCTCAAATTAATAGATGGAAAGATATTCGATAGTCCAAGATTCAACAGGTCTTATCTGCTCCAACACCCAACCTTCTTGGAGAGCCAAATTCTTAAGGGGGATCTAACAGTCCTCGTTAACCCATCTATTCGACGGTCTATTATTCACTTCGTAGTTTTAGGCTTTGGGAACCCTAGATGCATCTACCTCAAGATCCTACGGAGTGATGGAACATTGAATGACTATTGTGCTGGATCGATGATTCTCAAGTGTGTACAAATGGATGGCTCAAATCCTGTTTTGGGATTCAGGGCTCTGGGAAGTCTCTTGTCACCAAACTTTTCAACTTCCCGAATGCCGAATGAGCAGAGTAGATCCTCCCTCCACGTGTCCCCTATTGGATCAACATATGAGCCTTTCTCTAGCCTTCAGGACTCTGGGTGACTTAGCACTCTCTGCTCCACAGGTCATTCGAACCTCTGGTTCTTCAAACCCTATGATCTGCTGACACGTGCCTTCAAGATCGATGATCCTGATGGACTCCGAGACTTCGGTCTTTGAGAATTGTCACTCCTTCTGTTGTTGTTCCTCCCGAATGGAAAAATTGCAAAGGGATGATCCAACACCATGTGTCCCTCAACCTAACGACCAAGATTGATTTCAGGCCTCTGGGCCTTCAGAATCTTAGGAATTCATGAAATCCACTCTTGAACTCCTTCAAAGTGCTATTTCACCATAATGCACATTCGGGTGAAACGTTTCCTCTGCGCCAATGACTGGTATGAATCTCGACCTTTGGTACTTTGGAAATATTTGCACCAAACCCCTTCACAAGTCCCTCAGAGTGTCTATCCTCCAGACCTCTCGATCCATTGCCACATGTCCTCATGTTCAACGACGAGGATCTACTATGCTCTTTGGAGCTTTGGGGGTTCCCGACTCCATGCCACCTGCTTCCTCCAGAGCACTATACCTCTGGATTTTCAGACTCCGCCTTATCTGTGGGTACATGTCCTCTGAATCAAGCAGTCTAGGTTTCTTCAGGTCCCCAGGACTTTGGGAACTTTGACAACTCCACACATAAAACCCCCCAAAACTAATGAAGTCTGAAGGACTTTGGGGCTTAAGGAATGCGCTACTTACTCTGATCTAATGGTTGATGTAGATAGTGTCCAGATCCCGCGGTTGGTATCTATCCCTATCCTCTACATGCTCCTCCTTCTCCTGGGTTGGTTCTAATGGGTTGGATTTCTCCTTGCAACCAATCTGATGGATCCTATAACTTCTCCCTTCTACACACTTCTCCTTCCATATGATGAAGGATCCTTCAGATTTTTCAAAGGATTCGACCTTTGAAACTTTTCTCTGTGAGCTAACTGCTCGACCTCCACTTTTGTTACACCTCCTGAGAATTCTAATTCTTTCAAGAGTTTCAAAGGATCTTGGCCTTTTAACTTCCCTCTACAAGTCCCAGTGTCTTGGATTCTTCACGCGCAGTTGGAAATTCTATCCCTTCTGAGCTTTTTTCAACTTCAAGGGACTTAGGTCTCGACGCACACTTGTGTTGCTTCTCCAAATCCAAAACCTTAGAAGGTTCTCTCCTTTTACACTCCTTGCATATACTCTATGCAAAATGGAATTATTTCTTCTTATCTTTAACTTGCTCGGATCTCTAAGGGTCTCGACCCTTTTCTCCTTAGACAAAAAAATATTGTGCCCTCCTAGCACCTTCTAAGTGCACTCCTTGCAGAGCTATCATAGTGATCAACAAATTTGAACTGTGCTATCCTTGCACAGATTTTCTCTCATGAATTTGAGAATAATTCTGGTGTGCCCACCTGGAACTGTCTTCTATGAACTCAAGACAGAGTTCAAATGCACATTTCTTGCACTATCTACAAAGAGTTTTTAATACTCTCATGTGCATTCCTTGCACTATCCTAAGAGCCCAAAATTACTCAACAAACTCACAAATATAGGGAATTCTATCTTATCCTATAAATGAAACCTAATTTCATACATCTAAAACGTACATATAAAAACACAAAAAAATCATTCAGAAAATAAACATGAAAACACAAGAAACCTTATGTGCAGGAAACAAATGCTATTTCCATTAATCTATGAATATTTTGTACAATGTTTACAAGCTCAGACTGCAAAAAATTCTTTTCTCCTTTTTCCTCTCCTCTCTTGAGATCTCTCAACTCACTTATCGACCACTACTCGAATAATGAAAATCGATACCAAAGACTTTTTACAAAAGAGGGGATCATAGAGCCTTCCCTCCAACTACCTATCTCATTAATTTAGATTCAATTTTATTTAATGGAAAACTAGTCCAAATTGGATCTAGAGCCATCTACCTGTCAGCCATTAAAGGCGACATTACATATTAAAATAACATCATCCTGTCAATCACATAGGCTCGGCCTTCCCTAAGCCCTTAAGCATTTAATTACATTAAGAATTTTAAATTAAGGCTGATTTTTGAAAGGACTAGCGCGTCCTTCTTTGGGATCCACTCCCTCTACGAGAAATGATGCATTGGCTTACTAATGCTTGAAGATGTGGAGAGATGCTACTACATCAAAACTATTATATATATATATATATATATTAATTATCTGTGGTAGTCTAGTGTATATATCCTTCCCATCATCATTAAATATTTAGTGGGTTTAGGTAGAATTTAAATGCAATCTATATATTTTCAATGATTGCATCGATCCTTCTGTAGATTGTCAATGACTGCATTGATCCTTATCACTTTCCTTTTTTTCAACAAGAACTGGGAAAAAATATATTAAAAAGATGTGGATAAATCCACTGTAGTACTAAAAAGGGCCATGAATGACCTTTGGCAGAAGAAGATTTGAAGATTGGGACTGCTGTTACAAAATTTGTGTCCAATGAGTTTCCAACTTCCCTAACTATAACATTTCTATTGTATTTTGATGAATACAGTCTATAGAAAACTCCATTTATATATAACGTAAAACAAAACATGACATTTGAAATTTATAGAATCAACTACCCGGTTCCTTCTTGATCTCTGAGTGTCCATGCTGCTCCCAAATTGGGTCTGTTGCAGGCTCGCTGAGATCTGGAACTTGATTTATTGTGGTTGAAGTTAATATCCTAGAAGCTCCCTGGGTGCTTGCTAGGGTGATGGGTTGCTGGTGATTTTTTTCCATCTGTTCCATATGAATTTTCATATTCTTCATATGATTGCATTGCTCCTCGATTTGGCTTTGTTGGGTGAAGACTTCATCTTGAAGTCTTTCAATTAGGTTCTTGTGCTGAGAGAGAGTTTCAATCTCAAAGGTTAATGTGGGGCTGATTGCCCATGTGAATTCTCATCATTTGACACCCTGCACAATATTTCTCTCTGTCTTGTTGGTCTTGTCTGACAAATAAATCACGTGAATTTATGATCCTTGGCTCATTATGAGTCTTCTTTCTGTTGTCCGTGATACTAAGAAGGGGTTTATTCTACAAGAGGCCAGGAAGGATGCTCTGAGGGATAGAAAGAGAAAGGTCTAAGGATATGAATATGGAAGAATTAGGTCCCATAAGAGGCTGCAGTGAGGAGGTCCAAGAAAGGTGGTGCAAAGAGGAAGCAAAGGGTGAATCTAGGGAAATAGGGCCCTGAGTGGGCTCAAGAGAAGTTCGACACAACAAAGAGACTTCCCATAGACTTTGAGTTAATTCACTCCAAGACACAAACAACGCATAATCCTGAGCAAGGTGGTTGAGGGAAAACACATAAAACTATGGGCTCAACTTAAACTCAGGGGAAATTCGCCACAACAAAGACACTACCCATAAGCACTGAGAGAATTCACCCCAAGGAACAATCAATGAAAAATTCATGTCAATCAGATAAAAATCAAACTCTACTTGGAGCATTGTACTTATACCCTTCATAATTCTGAGCCAAGGATTGAACCCGTCATCACCCTAACGATTCCACGCCACTTTAGGACTACTTCATGCTCACCCCATCTACATTAGAGGATTTGATGATATGTTACCCATGAACTTAGTTGGATGAACAATAAAACCATCACATACCATGATGAAATAATTGTGCCAATTCCCATTAGCACTGTTTAAACTTTGCTGATGAGAACCTGCCATTTCACCTGCTAGTTGCCGCCTCCACCTGCAATGTCTCATGCTGGAGCTCCAATTGTTCACTCCCGTGGTCTTTGTGCAATGGCTTTTGGTACTATGTGTTAGCATTATACTAGGGGGATAAACCTTTCTTATCCTCCATGCCTAAGGTTCGAGGAGGTTTCCTAATGGCCACGTTTGCCATTTTGTCTTCTTCCTCATTATTGTCTCTTAGAATGTGGAAGAACTTGGTATTTAAGGTCCTCATGCTTATACGAATTCTGTCTATTACCCTATTTAGGCTCATATCTTTAGTCTTAGATCCCTAGATCATCATTCTTATGATAGTCTTTGAGTCGCCTACTACGTTCAGGCTTTGGATTTGTCTCTGGTTTGCCAGTTGAAGCCCTTTAAGAAGATCATATGCCTCTACTTTATTGTTGGTGTCTTTCCCTAGATTCCAGTAATAGCTCAAGATTATTTTTCCTCCAGTTTCGAAGAGGGCTCGTTGAGATTTGGAACTTGATTTATTGTGGTTGAAGTTAATATCCTAGAAACTCCCTCGGTGCTTGCTGGGGTGATGAGATGCTGGTGATTTTTTTCCATCTGTTCCATATGAATTTTCATATTCTTCATATGACTGCATTGCTCCTCAATTTGTCTTTGTTGGGTGAAGACTTCACCTTGCAGTCTTTCAATTAGGTGCCTGTGCTGAGCGAGAGTTTCAATATCAAAGGTTAATGTGGAGTTGATTTCTCCCATGTGAATTCTCATCCTTTGACACCCTGCATAATATTTCTCTTGGTCTTGTTGGTCTTGTCCGACAAATAAATCATGCGAATTCAATATCCTTGGCTCATTACCTATTCTGACTTGATTCTCCTTTTTTAGGGGAGCTTGGAGGTATTTCTTGTGGATTTGTGGATTTTTCACCTTGCTCTTGTGGAGGGTTTGTGAAATTTGCTTCCCCATTAGTTCTTTTTCTTTTTGGTTGTTTCCATTGGTCCTATTTCTAATATTGTGCTTGGGATTCTTTGGCTTGTGGGCATATTTTTGCGAAATGCCCATATTCATGACATGCTTTGCATTTGAATGGGATTTTCTCATAATCGACTTGTTGCACATAAGACCAATTATCCAGAGTCAACTGGATTTCTTCTGGGAGTCCTTTTTCCAGATCCTCTTCCACATAGAGTCTGGCACAAGCTTGAATCCCTTCTCATGGTTCAACATGATCAATGTATTTTCCCAGTGAGTTACCTATGTTTTTTAGGGTTTCATCATTCCAATAGTGTAAAGGTAGGAAAGGAAGCCTTACCCAGATAGGGACTACTAAAGGAAGATCATTTTCTAGAATAAATTATGTGGTCCATTTATTGAGATACATTCCTCTTGCACCAATGAAATAAGGTCCACTGTGGAAAATTAGATCCCTATCTTATTTTTTTTCAAATAGGAAAGCGAAAAAAGCCTTACCAAAAAAGGCCACATACATCTGTCCCTGGATCAATTTTCTCCAGTTTAGATCTAGCCAGTGATGCATGGCTTTGGGGGAGGTCGATAACCCATTGAAATTCCCTATCAGTCCATTTATTTCTATTCTAAGAGCTAGTGGTCGGGTTGAAGAAGGATGAACAACCACTTTAGGAATATCTTCCATTTTTTCTACAAATCTGGAAGGAGGTGCCTTATGGAACTTTTCATAGGAGGAGATCAGTGCATGGAAGGACTGAAGTTCCAAAGATGAAGAACATGGGGGGGGATCCCCCCTCAGAGGGGGCCATAAACATCCCACATGGAGCCACGAGAAGATGGAGCCACACGAAGCTGAAAACCCTAGTAGAGCCATGTGATAACCCTAACAGAGATGATTCAAAATGACTACTTACCATTAACAAAATTCATCGTTTGTTAGTTCGATCCTTATCGCTTCCTTAACCGTCATAGAAATTCAAGATTTATTTAATATATATATATATATATATTTGGAGTATCGCATGAGGGTATCGAGCTATTACATTTCCTCTTCGTCCAACTAACACCGTATGGAGCACCCATTAAATCAATCCTATCAAATATCCTATGTAAATATTTCATTAACAATTTACCTCCCTTATTTCAACCGACACACTAAATAGTAAATATATATTGTAGTTCCACTCAACATATGTAAACCAATAAATATTGATTAGTTTTTCTTTTTATTAAAAGAAAGGTCAAAGACTCCTTCAATGAGATACCAAATAATCGAGATGAATCTTCTTTAGATACGAAACTATCACCAGTCTTCTTTAAATACAGAACTATCGTCACTCTATCGATTATTCATTTCAATTACACCTAAATATTCATTTATTTCCTATGTCAGCTCAAGGGAGAGTGTATTCAGTTTCTTCCTCCCTTTCTTTATAATTTATTTTATCAATTTTTATTATCGTTCTTTTACTACTTTTAATTACTTTGTTCTATTGAAGTGGAGGACTATGTGAGGAAGACATTTTTCAAATTATTTTTAAAGCATCAGTTTCTTCCAAGTGAATGAATTCATGAATGTGGCTATAGTTCTTCGATTTGTTGTGTTGGTTGTATACACAAAAGATTGTATAAGTTTCCCTTCTTAATTGTGCTAGAGGAAAGTTGACTTGGGATTTCAACATGGAGTTATTGTTGTCCTTTTCCTAGGGCTTGGGTTTCAACACAATGTTATAATTATAGGCCAACCTTACTTTCGAGGTGATATGGATTTATTTAAACTTGGGTTTGTGCGACAAGTCCTATTCTAGACTTGGGGAAAATCATCAAAATAATAAACTTTTGTGAAATATTATTGATGAGATTAGGGATTGGGGTTTTTAATTGGGGTAAGATCCATAGGTCTATTGGAGAAAATATGGTTTTGGGTATCCTTTCGGTAATTCCTTGATCTCTTCAAGGAATTCAATGCTAGATTAAAATCTTATGCTTTAGGAAAAGCGATGAAAAATTTGTTAAATGGAAACCTAGATTTCATGGGAAATTGAGCTAGAAAATGAGATCTATATTGTTTAAATCCGTGTTCCTTGTGTGCTCAATATGACACCTTGCATACATTTCTATACCATTTCTAAATGCCCAGGAAGTAAGCTGCCTCTACAACCCTAGATAATTGGTTGCAGAATTTAATCATCCTCATACTCCGCCACTTATAATATTTATTCCACTTTCTTGATGGACTATAAAGAAAATGGCGTGGAACAAGAGTTTCTGTAAGCGAAAACCATTTTCTAGAATCATTTTTTCCATAATCTCCCTTTCACTACATATCTTAGCTAGAACACTAAGATTGTTAATTGTTATTACCCACCTTGCTGCTCCTTCCTCCAACTTGTAGAACAAAAAATATCAATAACGCTTCTTAATATAACTACGTAATTGATCATAATGCAATGAACTCTTTGAGATATGGGAAGTTTTATCAAGAGACTCCATGCACATTAGAATGCATAGAGAATCCATCTAGGTATTCATGGTAGTAATTGTTTTTTGAAATAAAATTTCTTGTGAACTACTAAGGTAGAAAACCTTTATGTGGTAGAACATTATATAGAATTGAAGTTAACTTCACGATGAATGCATATATAAGGAAACAAAGTTCCTGTGGTTTTCTTCATGATCTAAGTTTTAGCATGTATAATGTTATTGTGAGGGCTCTAAGAAGACCATAAATCAAATTTGATTTTCATGCCCAATATTCAATCTACAGAGTTTATTTGAATATGTAGGAAGTTATGGACAATGTTTAGCTTCACAAGTTACTAAAAAAATAGTTACAATGTATAAAAATATATAAAACTATGAAGTTTTTTGTTCAAAATGTGTTCATGTCTTGAGGTGTAGAAAATGAGCATTGATCTTGTTGGGATGAAAAAATAACCTGATATGGTTATTGACATCAACCATTTTCATTTGTGTTAATAGGTAGACCTTTGTTGAAATTTGTTGTCTAAAATCATAATGTTATAACAAGTATCATCTAAATAATTATATTTTGTACAAAACACAATAGCATATGATTATCAAGATACTACCACAACAAGAAAATCTTTTTCTAGTAAAGTTGAAGGCTTTCCGACATTGTTTGTGATAGAGTATGCATTCTGAAAGTAATACAACTTGAAATGAAGAAATTGAATCTTAATGGAATACTTTTGTGGGAAAATTGAAAACAAATGCAGTCATCCTGCAATATGAGCAATGCAATGGCATTAAACCCACCCTAGTTTGTTCTACAGGCTCATGGAATAAATATGATGGAGAGAGAATGTGCATCACAATTTCACACCAGACTTGCAACAATTCCTAAAAATTTCAAGCACCTACATAAAAACAGACATTGCAGTTTCTCCAGTTCTCATTCTCATTTTTCGTGGAAGTTTACATGCTATTTTTATCAATATTCAACCCAACTTTTTTTTTATGATTGAATTTATTAATTAATTGTTTCCAAGTATTTTTAGTGTTTAGAATTCCGATGAATGTTTTATAATATTTTTTCGAGTGAGAGCAATAAAACTCAAATTTTATTTAAAAGTGTTATATATATATATATACAAATAATAGTTATTAAAACATCATATGTAGATGATGACCCTTTTGACCCTAACATTCAAGCCTAAGATCTGATACCAAATGTAACACCTCACCATCGAACAATACTAAATAATTTATGATCATTTAAAACACATGCATTAAGGGTAAACAAAATTTTCTCCTTTCATGGATGAAATAACCAAAAACATATTCATAACCATTTTAAATTTTTTCCAATGCTGAATATTCCAAATTTGAATCCAAATATATGAATCTAAATAAGAGGATGAGATAAATAAGAAGTTAAATTTACAATTAAATTATCTAAATAGAAACATAACAAAATATACCAAGTAAAATACCTCTTCCCTGGTGTGTTGAAGATGACCATTTGCAATGTAGTCCCACCACTAATAGGAAGATGCCTCCAAGCATTTCCTCTTTCCACTTGCCTAGAGGGAAACAATGGAATCTTACCAACCAACTAGGAGTCTAGCCAGCTTACTAGCTCCAAGAAACATTTTAGTTTCTTGGCCATCCGTTCCCATGACTCCAAGAAAAACAAAGCACATATTCTCTAAGAAGACTATCACAATAATTATATCTTCAAATTTTTTTTCTAACCTCTCAACATACTCCAACCTCTCAACATTCTCTCCTATTTATCAAGTTTCCATTTTCCCTTCCCCAAGTCTCTTCAACCACCCTCATTATTAGTCGTCAACCTCCCTTATCTAGATTTTTGGAAATTTTTTAAAATAAAACTAAAATATAAATGACTTGCATAAAACAACAATAAATAAAATACAAAGTCTTTCTTCTCATGATAGCTAATAAACAAAATTTGACAATTTTCCCAAAAATGTAGATGACAACACACCATGCCTATTTAATTCATCATACCAGTCATCAATCAAGTCAAAGAAGGCATTTAATGCTTCTAGGTATTTTTGTATGCAATATAATTTACATATTCATTAAACCATTCAATTAAATAGTTAATAATCTAATTTAATAATTAATACATGAATTAATTGTACTAGTGTACATGTGTATAGTATGTGTGCATAGCTAGTGGAAACATATCGCGTGCATGTACTAATGATAAACAACCACTATCTCTAGTGCATAGTTCCTATATGATCACACCAAGGCATGGAGGACAACAAATCAAGTGAATGGATCATTTAATAATCTTAATGAAAATAATTACTATAATTCATCAATAACCCATTATCACACTTAAAATATTGAAAGGGAATCAAAATAGAGTTTTAAACATGGTAGGAACCAAGTGAGTAAACAATAGTGGCAGATATAATCCCCAATCAATAATCTCAACTATAATCGAAGAATCCTTCCTTCCTAACCTACTTCCATCTTCCATCCTATCCTTTCCTCTGCTAGACTAACCTATAGCGTCAACTATATTGACCTAACTCCAGATATAACCCTTAAGTGGAAGTGTCATACACCTTGACCAAGCTTCCCCAGCAAGCAACTAGTAGTCACCATGACACATCTAGGGGAGCGTGACTTCAGAAAACCCTCCCATGACTCTAGGTTTCAAAGGCTAAATGGTGGGAAATACCTCCACCCCTCCTCATAGAACTAGGTTCAACACCCTACCTCAAGCCATACTATGCAACTAATGTTCTTAGAGTCATGTCATCAAACAACCACTTTGGGCAAGCTGTTATTTCTGTTAAAACCACACTTACCATAGATCATAGGAATATTTCGAATCATAAATTAAATAATAAGTGAAACTTATAGAATAAACTATCTTCTTGATGTCTACGAGATCCAAGTTACCTAGACGTTACAGTCATTTGACTATCACATAGCTCATCAACCTATAGGTTAGTTCACCAATAGTTCATATCCATGCATATACACCACAATTTCATATAACAATC
>SNQJ01S0081892.1:0-29063 GCA_010110895.2 Picea sitchensis
ACCTCCTAGTCTCCTATATATACCAAGGAGACATTTTCATTTTGAATCATCTTGGACTTGAACATTTAAGTGGGGTAAAAGGAGGTTTCCCCCTCGAAGAGGCTTATTATCTGAAATTATCTATGTTTCAAGGCGTTGAGTACTTTTCCTGAGGTTTTTCCATGCTATATTGATGTTTGGTTCTTAACAATTGATGTATATAGGACACATTCTGGACTATATAGTATGGAAGTCTTTGTGGATCCTACGAGAGTGGTCAATGTAAGATCTATATCGTTGTTGGTAAAGCAAGGGTGGAATGTCTTCTAGGATTTGGGTTGTAGATGAGCTTCTTTCTCATGAAAAAAGATTCAAGCTCATAGGAATAAATGAAAATGTATACGTATATTATTATATAAACATAAGTACCACATTTAATGGGCCAACATTTCCTATGATTCATGTTGTAACAAATAGAATACATAACATAACATTTCATGTGATAGATAAGTATGTAAAATTCTTTTTTATGTTGTGGTCTAGTGATTGAGATAAGATGCCATCATGATAATGATATGCATTCATAAAATTTAAAACATTTTATATGACTTATGTTATATCGAACAAAATATAAATCATTGCATAGAACAAATGAATATGTAAAATTGTTTATTGGGTTGTGGTTTAGTGGTTGAAACAAGACGTCATCATGATAATGACCCATATTCAAATTTTGTTCGACATAAAGCTTTAATTATATCCATGTATTAGTTGAGTTTAACATATTAAGAATTGTGTAGAAAATCACAACTCAGTTTCCAATGTCTTTCAGTGCTAAATCCTATGGAAATTTTCAAATTTTAGGTTTAGATCATTGAAATTGCAGCATAGAGTTGCTCCAATGAAAATGGCGGGTGAGAAATCCATCTATAGTCTCAATATTTTCAAAATTGTGGACTTTCATTGTCAAAATTGTGAATTTTTTATCCCTGTAAGTTGTCAAACAAAGGGGGCTATTTGCTACATGATTATATGAATTCAAAATTGACAATGCTACATTAAAGTGAGTGTTTTTTTTCCTTCATCAACAACAAGGTATCCACCGAGCCATTGGGGGTTGGGACTAATCCTTTTTGAGATACTTCGGAATAATGAAGTGGTGGGCTCACTAGTAAGGCATACCATTTGTTGAGACCAAGAAAGATCCACACCATTAGGAATTTATAGTCGGCTTAACATTCTTTGGTCTTGAACTCATGGCTTCCCAAAGAACCAAAGGATTAGAGGAGGCTAGGAAAACCATCTCGCCTACATACCTATTCCTAGAGGAGGATTCAAATTTTGCATTATTTGGTAAAAATTACATTAAAGTCATTTTTACCTAAAAATGTAGAATTTGAATCCATACATCTTCACATTACCTTTATCATTTTTCCTTGTTCGTCCTCTTAAAATCCTACATTCTAGAATGTAAAGTTATGTATGTTAATAATGTCTCCATTAAAGGCATATATAAAAAAATTGGGTTCTAGCTTAAGTGTAAATTTCCATTATTGATCAGTTATATGTATGTTTTGTTATGGGGTTTAGTGGTCTGGTCCAATCAAACTCCCATTAGTGAAAGGAAACAACGGTTGGGTAACTAGATTTCATATTTGATATGTTAAGCATCCTGAATCATTGTGCTTTGAATTTTTTTGTTGGAGGAGTCAATTGTATACACACACTTACAACTACTCAATCATCATAATGTCAAACTCTACTAATTGCATGATCATTGAATGGATTAAACACAATGCCTTCTTACCAAGGCTCTGCACACTTTATCCCTAGTTCTACACCCATCACACTATTTATCCAACATATTGTTTTCACTCAATAGCTAGTAATCCAATATTATAATTGGTTTATTTAAAATGTTACAAACATAACCCTCAATAAAGGGATATGCCATTGTGGTTTTTAATATGCTTGTAAGTAATAAGGAATCACAAAGACAACAATGACAAAGAAGAGACTCACAAATAAGATAAGCACCTTTAAACAATGTTTGTATTGGAGTGAGGATATTGTTGCATCAACTTCGGGACTTGCACCCTGTTATCCTCAATACCTAGCGATAACTAAGGAGATGATGTATCGAGGCCCTCAAGTTGCAGACATGTAGTATCGAGAGACAGTTTGACCAATAGTGTCCACTTGCATAAACAGATACCCACCTCACCACCACAACTCCAGGTTCATCACGATGGTGTCCACCACATTATCTGGCCTTCAGAAGACATTGGGTCTTTCTCCATGAGGTACAAGACAGGTATTGTGGTGATTGTCATTTCAATACTTGACGAATTTGAGTTTGTTGCATCTATGACTATTTTTTATTATGTGACATTTTCTTGGAGATTATGCTCTTTTCCATGTTTCACTTTGGTGGTTGACATTGCGCCCTAGTGAGTGGGTCACCCTTAGGGATAGGGTTGCTACTGGGAGGTCCTTTTGACAAGTCATCATTCCATTCTCGACCATACTTGTCACTTTCCACACGTCATCCCTTCATTTCCTTGCCTTTTGGTATTTTCGGGTGTACTAACCCAAGAAGGGGTTGTCCCTCCCCTCATTTCATGGGAAGAAGGGGCTAAAGGCCCAAAGGCTTGTAGATGGAAAAAGATAAAATCCAAACCATTAAACTTCCAGATGCTTGCCTAGGGATCCTGATGAAAATGAAATGTCTCTCATAAAAATTGATAGGACCCTTGAAAGAATAACTAATAACAAATCCCAACCAAGGATGGGCATGTGTGGGTATTGTTTTTAATGCTTAGGTAGAATCCCCACACAGGTTTTCAACTTGGGGAAGCATGATGTGACCAGGGTAGATTCAAGGTGGGAAAAGTTTTATTGCTTAGGTAGAAGCCCCACCTTGGATTCAACCCAGAAACATCCTAAAAGAATTTAAGGAAATAAATGGGATTGGAAAAAGGTTGCATTGAAAACGAAGGTGTGACACACCCTCTACAAAATCCACCCATAAGTGAGACACTACAACCCCTTGTATGTCATGAACCCCATGCCAAAAAGTATTCCCCTCATCCATGTCACCTCATCCACATGACTTAGAAAGAGGCCCCCTCAGGAAACACCCCTAAACTTGAGGAACGATTCACCCAATAGGTCATTTTGTCAACCCTCTCATACCTAAACTTGGAAAATTGCATAGGGTCTTTGAGCATTGGTTTATTTTGATGAGGTAATTTGGATGTACATTCTTAGATGGCTCTCTTATTGATTTGATTTACTCATCATGATTCTTTGACTTTAGATCCTTAGAGGGTGTACCCATTTGTTTTTGCAAGACCTAGCTGGTGGACAGTTTTGGAGGAACAAGCCTAGCTTGGGCTTCCATGGGGCTTGAAGCCCACATGTTGGATCATGATGACTTGCCTTTGGAGGCCTGGAGGACACCTTGGAGGACCTTTCCTATCCCTCACATGCCAAACGATTTGTTTGGAGGGGCCTGCTATCCCCATTTTGTGGGATAACTAAGGATATTATGTCTTGAGGCCCTCAGGTTGCAGATATGGAGTGTCGATAGACTGCATAACCTGCAGTATCCGCTTATGCATATGGAGACCCTTCTCACCACCACAGAGGTTGATATTTTCAAATGGCATCAACCACACTAGTTGGCTTCCAAGAAGCACCAAGCCTTTCCCCATGAGGTACAAGTCAAGTATTATGGTGAGTGTCATTTCAATATTTAAGGCATTTAAGTATGTTGTATCTTAGAGTGATTTAGAATTCATGACATATGATTGGACATTATGTCATTTTCCCTATTTCACCCTTGTGGTTGACATTGTGCCATAGTAAGTGGTCTTCCTTGGAATGGTTTTTCTACTAGGAACGCCCTTGAAGAACCATTGTACCGTTCCCACCCATACTTAACACCTTTCATCACTTAAACCCCCCATTTCCTTGTCTCTCAGGATTTTAGGGTGTATTGACCCAAGAAGGGGTTGTCCCTCATTCTATGGGAAGAAGGGGTTGAAGGCCCATAGGGATTGATGTTGATTAAAAAGGATAAAATATTATGTACAAACTTTCCAGATGCTTCATCCAAGGATTCCCCATGAAAGAAATGAAACGCTTCTCTGTCAGAAAAGCAGGACCCACAAGAATAAATGATAGAATGGTTAGGGGGTTAGTTGGAGGATAGGATGTCTCATCATGAGCTGACCTATCATGATCATGGGTATCTAGTGGTATGACATTACCATCATCTAGACACCAAGCCAGGGTAGTGGATCTTAGTTTCACAACTGAGAGAAAGGGGGTCTCATCATGAGTCAACCTTTTCATCTCCACAAGTTATTTGTGAGTGGCATTGTCATTATATTTACACCACGCCGAGACAGTGGCCTTCAACTCGTTCTTTAAAACATGAAAGAATCAAAGAATGGCAAGAGGATGGGCTTGGAAAAATTGCATTGCAAACGAAGGTGCCACACACCCTCTACAAAGGCACCCATGAATGAGACACTACAACCCCTTGTATGTCATGAACCCTGTTGGTCCTAAATTATGCACCTGACTTCTAAAGGGCAAGAGCTAGGCCACCTCACGTTATGAATGGTTGGTTTTTTTATTTATGGGTCAGCTAGAGGGTTAGTTTACCAAGACATGAGCATGGTTTGGTTGGCCAAATGACATGGACAAGGGTCCTCCTTGGCTGGTGGCACACTAAGGACAGACAAGTGAGATAGTAAAGGTAAGAAACAAAGAAAAACAACAAACCATTCAATGAACAATCTGTTGCTAGAAGTTTAAGTCTTAAAATGTCATTTCAAGCATTAAACATGTACCAAAAATACAGTTATTCCCATAGGTTGCAACAAAAACAAATCTTCATTAAAGCATAGATGTTATCACAGTTTGCATATCAATAAAGACAAGTTATACAGTAGCTAAAGGAAAAGAAATGTACTTCGCACAAATCAAAATTGTATTCAAGATAAGAAACACATACGAATTTGGACACAAACACACTGTCATCAATAATATCTTCACCAAGTAGAGAGCTCTAATCCATGCGCAAAATGGGTCCAACCAGTTGTTGTATTGATCTTTTTCTCCCAAAAAAATGAACCCTTCTAACATACAAAGAATACCTATTTATCATAGATGTGGAGGCCCTCGACCAGTGTTGAACTAAGGGTTTCTCTACACATCAATTGTTAAACAACTTATTAACTTAACTAAAACACACTGTTGGAATCTGTTAATGAATACTCTGAGCTTCAATTAATCAAAAGGAGTGGTTCTTATCACACAAAAAAGACCACTTATTATGCATGAAACTAAAAGAGTTTGAACTAAAAAATTAAAAACTGCTACTAGCAATGAAATTGGACTGATGCATGCATTGGAATGAACTCAGATTTGACAGAAAATGACTAGGAGTGACAGAAATGAGTTATGCATTGAGCATTGGCATGCATGCACATTGTTGGAGGCCACTGGAGATAACTGAATATGTTGGAAGTGTTTTTACCCTACTTATCCCCTGGAGGAGAGAAGCAAGTCATCTAGCATTTATTGGAGTCTCTGATATTCTTTCTGCAATCTGGACATGTAGTTTATCCATCCCTGGTTTGGCACCCCTTTTTAAGCATTTCAAAATGTGGCATAAATGTGGGTGAGCCAGTTCGGAACTCCGATGTTTGGGAGATTTGGCGCACGGAGTATACATATTCTCCGGAGGACAGGACTCCCAGAGTCATTATCCAACACTAATTACTTATTAACCTGAGATTAGCTTTAACATTTATCATTTTAAGGACTTCGGGACTTCGAACTTCGGGGTTTGGGGGTTTTTCTTTTTGAATGTTGTTCTTAGAAATCTCTCGGAGGATGATCCCTCGAATATGACATGGCAGCCTGACGTCACATCGTTGACGTGTCACGGAAAGGAGGGTGACACATGTCACCTGGAAAGGAGAAGATGTTGTATTGAAAATGCTTGAAATGAGTGCCACGTGTCGGTGACCGATGGATTCCATGTGTCACCATGGATGAATGTTATGTGTCATCATAGATGAGCACTACATGTCTCCGGATCTTCCGGGTTCGAGGGATTTCAAACACAAAGTATGTATAACCCCTAGAGTACCGAACTAGCGAAGAGACGCGGCACTTCGGGACTTCATCTCTTCGGCTCTTCGGGAGTTTCTTAATGTAGAGTATGGATATCTCCCAGACAGTTAACCTCCCAGAGTGATGTGGAAGTTCAGGGCTCCGGTACTTCGGAGGTTCATGATTGTCTTAAAGTAAAACCTCTTGGATAGTTGATCCTTCGGATCTGACGTGGCAGTATGATGTATCATATCATTGATGTGTCATAGAAAGAAGGGTGACACGTGTCACTCAAAATAGTACAAATGACATGCCCATATATGCTTGAAATGAGTGCCACGTGTTGTGATAGGATTGTGCCATGTGTCGTGATAGGATTGTGCCACATGTCATGATAGGATTGTGCCATGTGTCATTAACTCTTCGACACTTCATCTCTTGGGCTCTGACGTTTCTATGACATCACTGTCACTGACGTGGCATCGATGTTTTGGCATTCGAGAGTTTTTGAGTGCTATGCTTGGAAATCCACGAAGGATTATCGTTGAAGCGATGCGGCGATTCAGAATTTGGGAGTTTCTGTCAAAGGTGAGCTCGAACTTTTCGACACCGAAGTCATGGAGTGACTTATGTGTGACTCTTGTGATTAAACCTCGTACGAGTTCTGAAATCCCGAATGTGCGAGAGTTGTTGATCTAACGGCCTGTTGGATCTCCATTGTTGAAATTTAACCTTTTTGTTTGGCTTGAAATCTAAGCCCAAAATAAACTGCTCTGAATTGTTGTGTTATGTTCTTTGGAAGCTTACTGTGCATACAAAGGACTTGGTGGTCCTGGATGTCACCTGCGCACACAAAATACTTGGTGGACCTGCCACATGCTCAATCAATGGAAAACGTGATGATAAGTATTTCGAACCAAATCACGACATGAAATTATCCTTCTGAAAACAAAAACAATTTGCGTAAAGAATCAATCAAGAAAGATAATGATGAAAAAACAAGTCATTTAGTAATGGGAAACCGACTTAACTAACCAGAAGAGAAATAATTTTGATGAAGGCATAGGGGAAAGAGAGAGGAGGGGGCAGGGGTGCAGAATTAGGTCTCAACAAACCCCATGCCCAGTGAGTCTTGACCCATAATCACTTCATCTACTTCACATTTCTTAGAGAGGGATCACTTGGGAGGGATCACTTGGGAAACACTCCTTGACCTAGGGAAATATTTACCCAATAGGACACGTCGTCAACCCTCCCATATCCAAGCTTGGTGAATCACATAATGTCTTTGAGCACTTACTTGTTTGACTCGGTAATATTTGATCCACATGCTTAGGTGGATCATTTATTGATTTCATTTACTAATCATGATATTATGACTTGAGATCCTTGGGGGGCATGCTTATTTGTCTTTGTAAGACCTAGTTGGTGCATAGTTTTGGAGGAACAAGCCTAGATTGGGCTTCCATGGGGCTTGAAGCCCATAGGTTGGATGCCAAGGGCCCACATGCTATATGAGAGAGACATACCTTCGGAGGCCTAGAAGACAACCTAGAAGACATGACATATCCCTCACATGCAAAATGTTTTTCCTGGGAGAGGCAAAATGTCATCTTTGGAGGCATGACATCACCTAAAAGGGCCAGGGTTTGGTGGTGAAGTTATTACTCATTGACACATGAATGTTTTGAGGAGAAGAAGGCCTTGACAATGAGGATATGGCCTAGATGATTGACATGTAGCCTTTGGAGGCCTAACGATTCATCTCCAACTCCAAGAAATTGCTCCTACTGTCAAAACGTCCCCTAAAGGGGTGACGTCACCTTAAGTTAGGGTTTCTTTTTGTGCAAAAGTGAATTTTAAGTGAATTGTTTAGTATTATTTGGCTGGAAGGGGTAAGATAAGGTTTGTGGACCCATTGTCTTATGTTTTACCCTTGCTAATGTGGACAAACTATGTTAGTGACATTATGTATAAATAGACATCATAAGATCTCATTTTAAAACATAACTCTCCCATTGTGAGAAGTATTGGATTGAAATTTTCACTATCTTTGGCTATTTTATCTCGTGTGCTCTTGTGTGTGGCTATATTCTTGGTTATTGGTTGGTGGAAGTGATGTGTTAGCCTTGGCAGGCTCTTCTTTTTCTATTGTGGTGGTTTGTCTTAACATTTTTCATTGAATTGGTAAGGATTTTTTTACTTGATATTATCATTTGTGTTCAAGTCAAGGTTATTTTTCTAGGGATATATGGGAAGTATAAGGGCATACACCCCCACCTTAGCCTCCATCATTTTATTCTTAAGTATTATTGATTTAACAAGGGTTTACTAAGAGAAGTATAAGTGCATACACACTCTTAGTCTAAACCCTAGCTAGGGATACTTGCCTTGGGGAGTAAGAGGATTTACACCCCAAAGGAGGTAGTACCTATAGCTCATTCTTTTCTTGACTCCATTAACCCAATCATTAAAGGCACTAGTCATTACTTGTTGCATTGGAGAAATAAATTGTCGCCTTGGTAAACATGAAAGTTTCAAGTTTTGAAGCTATCTCTTTTGGAAGTTGTTCTTTAAGCCTTTGGCTCTCTTGCCTCATTGAGGCATCCCCTTTCAACCATTAAATCTTGATGTTGTTACAACTAACTTCTACATCCATAAGGATATATAAAACCTAACCCTTTAACCCCTAATAACTTCTAAACCAACCCTAAGACTAACCCCTAACTTTGCCCTAACTCTCTACTAACCTAGGCACACCTTTTGGGATAACTAGGACTAAATTTTAGTGGGTAATTTTTCTGATATATAACCTAGTTTTCTACAGCCATTAGGGATGTTAGTTTTCTACAAAATTTATCACTTAACAACTACTAATCAAATCTCAAAGTGCATGTTAATTCATAGTCTTTAGCTAGCCTAACTCTTGTACTTGCAAGTTGTTTTATCTAAGCTCTTAAAGCACTCTTTGATTATTTTTTTTTGTTGATATACTAATTACTTTACTGATGTAATTAGGGACAATAAGATTAACTTGCTTTCCCAACTAACATATTACAAGTATCCTTGTTTTTCATTATGTCTCGGGTAGGTACTTTACTCTCGGCATGTCACTCAACTCATTTGGCAACCTTTGACCTTTCCCAAGACCCTTTTCCAAGCTCCTTCTGCCGTTTAGAATTTCCCCTTAGAGACATCCATCCATACTTATCATTTTCCACCTCAATCCCCCCTAGGATCACCGGGATTCCCCCCTTGAGGTGAGTATCTCACCTATAAAATGATGGGAACATCTGCCTAAGGTGACAATGGGAAGGCGTTCTATAAGTTGTCGCCAATTGGTGATTGGGTTAGACTTTTCCTAACCTAAAACTTGTGTGATAACATTTTGGCATTGTTGTCGGGGAGGATTTTGAATTCTGTTCTGAAACCTAACGACACTTTGGCAAGATATCCAAAAGCATTTTCCCTATCTTTCCTGGAGACTCCACCCAAGGGACATCCACCTTTCTTGATGAACTCTTCTTAAATCTCATCTAGCGACTCCACCTTCCTAGAACCCACCTTATCCCTTTACCTCCTTTGATGAGCCTTGAGTTCATCTGGCGAATCCATTGAGGTATTACCCTAAGTAATGGAAACATGGATTTGTGGCGCTTTCATGAAGCATACAAGGTCTTGGATATCGAAGTTAATGATGGATATCCAAACAAGTGCTTGATAAACCAATTCGATGTCCTCCCAAAGTTTGATGGTAATCTATTTTCGCATAGCTATGGTTGTTCCTTCTATCCTTGGGAAATGAACAAAGGGATTGTCTTAGCACTCAAAATGTACTATTAAATTTTTTATAGCTTTATTCATTTTGAGTTAGATTTGCCTATTTCTAGGTCTTTTGATTGTTGTCATTACCCCTCAAATCCTTTGTCAAGCCCTAAAAAAAATCTCATTTATTGCTTTTGCTCATAACTCCTATGACTGCTAGCGTATAGTCTGCATGTCAATAAAACACATTCTTTAGCCAGTTTTCATATACCTTCATTCAGTTTTTGGGTTTCTCATATCTTTTAATCAAAATAATATAAATATTAATTTATATTATTCTGCCTTTTTGTCCAAAGTGAGGTGTGCATTTAAGAGTTTTATTCCTAAACTATCCTCGACCTAAACTATATCACACCAATCTCCTTCATATATGCTTGATTCTATATAGTAAAGCTTCAGGCTCAAACTACAATTTCAAAGCCATAAATCAAGTCATACTATGATCAAGCCATGAGTTATGCCAGATTTCAAGTCATTTAAGCTGAGTGCCAGCTTTGCAAATCTAGGGCCCTGTTTCACCAACATGCCAACAAGACAACGAGTTGTTTTAAATCAATATCTACAGGTGTCGATGGTCAAAATTCATATGGTAAATATCGGGTTTGAAAGGCCAGTTGCCAGATCCAATTAAGGTAAGAATGTTGTGGTTTGCTCTCAGAAATTTTTCAGTGCACAGAACGCTTAAGCGCTAAGTCATATAGAGGAGATCAACAGCTGCAGAGTCAAGTTTTTATCTCTGCTACATTTCAAGCTAAGTGCTAGCACCAAGTTTCAAAGGATCAAAGGGTTTGGAATTTGAGTCTAATCAAGATAGCTTACAGGTCTTTACAGGTTTGATTGCTAGTCATCAAAGTTATAGTATTGTGTATTGACTTATTGAATTTCATTGAGGAAACCATGAGACAAATTGTGTCAGCCCCATTGGAAAATTTCCAACATATGCAGCCTCTGCGTTTTGCTTTAGCATCTGTATTGAGGTCACTTTCTCCAGAGATTATGAAGTCTAATACAGAAAGATTTGACCCTAGAACACGTAAGCGCTTGTTCGACCTTCTTTCATTATGGAGTGATGACACAAATAATGCTTGGGAGCAGGAAACCGCCAGTGACTATTGGTGTAAGATTGAACGCTACAAGTCAACACTGAATATGCGTACTAAAGGCTCAGTGGAGTGAATCTCTATTGAGAAAGACATAAATGATCAGGTTGAATCAATCCATGGTTTTCCATGAATGCCATAGCTTCTATACTGTATAGACCATGCTTTGATGATAGTGCAAGAAAGATGCAAAGAGAAGATGACCCGAGTTTGTTTGGAGATTCAAAATGGAGGTTCAGGCACAATAGCGTGTGATTGAACATTTTGAGAAAGAAGCTGCTAAGATGAACAAGAGGTCATTCAGTATGCTTGGGTGCTTGACAAACTCAAGGCTGAACGTGAACGTGGCATCACAATTGATATTGCTTTGTGGAAGTTTGAGACAACAAGATACTACTGTACAGTGATTGATGCCCCTGGCCATCGTGATTTCATTAAGAACATGATTATTGGGACCTCTCAGGCTGATTGTGCAGTTTTGATCATTGATTCTATGACTAGAGGTTTTGAGGCTGGTATCTCCAAGGACGGTCAGACTAGAAAGAATTCCCTATTGTCCTTCACCTTAGGAGTGAAGCAAATGATTTTCCATTGTAACAAGATGGATGCCACCACTCCCAAGTACTCAAAGGCTAAAAGGTTCGTTATGAAGAAATTGTCAAAGAAGTTTCTTCTTATTTGAAGAGGGTTGGATACAATCCCGATAAGTTTCCTTTTGCGCCTATCTCTGGTTTTGAGACTCGTCCATATGTGCAAAAGGAATTTGTTTGCAGAGGAGGTCATCAAATCGAGAGAGCTCTTCGATCCATATGTGGGATTGGATGTCGAGAGAGCAGCTATATTTTACAAGGAAATAAACTCTCATTTAACTATAAGGTAGAAGCAAATGAATTCAAGAAAAGTGCATATACAGAGTGCAATTCTACTCATAGAGTACCTTAGTAAGGAGGAGCAACATTGGAAAAGATATCTGAATGTAGTGAAGAATCATTTTTCCTTTCATTGTCAATCATCTGTTTCATTTGAGTAGGACAAATGTATTGATATATAGATATTCTGCTCGTATATGATGTGCATAAATACAGATATCTGATTGACAGAAAATCACAACACTTGCTGATAATAAAGAGTTTTCACCGGCATAGGAAGTGTATTTACAACTAGTTAGCCGTTGAAAAGTAGAACTTTCAACAATTAACTAGCAAATTTCAAGGCGGAAGAGCTGGTGAAACCGCAGAGTAAGAATTTTGAAGATTAGAGCTCAAACAAAGTGATTTTGGGGTGATTTACAGGATAAGAGAATATCAAAAGGATTAATCACCAAATCATGAAATATTCAGTTTCAAAGATTCGTGTTGATTTTGGAGGTGAATGCTTAATTGGTCAACTAAAGCTTTGTTCATAGCTGTTGAAAGTTTTCCAACCATTGAAGACATGTGTCCTTTCCTCCATGACACATCAGAGACATAGCAATGATGAAAACCAAATGTCAAAGACCAACTTTGAAGACAGTTCGATTCATAGGAACTAGTTCTTTAGTCATCCTATTGTATTTAGTTTTGTTTTCTGCTTTCTATATTTAGAAATCTAGATCCAGTTTTCCAGGATTTGAGACTTGTTGTAAAGGCTATAAATGCCTATCTTTTTGACATACAGGGGGGTTCAATTTTGGATACAGAAAATACTATATTGTAAACAGACTTTTTCATATGATAACACAAATCACAGTTTTCTCTCTCTATTGATGTCGGATTCTCATATTTCCTTCTGTACTCTTATTCAAGTTGTTTTAGCTGCATAATGATTGTCATCTCATTGGTTAGCTCATAACTTGATTAATAGTTTCTTATCATTGTTTATTAAACCCTACGTTGTATTTGGTTTATAAGCATTGTTTTCTCACCCACTTAAGAGCTATCATCTAATTATTGATCCTTGAGAGCACTGGTTCATTTGATTCTCATTTTGACTGTCTGAATACCATACTGTAATTGAGTTATCTCATTGATCCACACATACAAAATACAAAAAAAAGTTTACTTTAAGTTACCAAGCATCTTTGACCTACAACCTCAAAGAGTTTCTTGGAGTGATAACAAATTGGCATCGTTGTCGAGGACAGAAGACCGAAGTTGAAGATAACTTCCCTGGAAGACAACACAGAGCTGATCCATTGATGATAGACAAGGATCAGACATCAAAATCGGTTGTAGTCATCTATTTGGTGACTCCATGAAGGACGGATCTGTTGGCAACTCCACTGATATGGAATGAACAAGAGGTATGATTTCTGTGATTTCTCGAAAATTGTTGGTTTCCCTAATCCAGTGCCTAGTAGCGATGAATGGGAACGTAGTATTCCCAGATTTCAAGGAGAAGAGTGGGATGTGCCAGCTGAACACTTGCTGGATTTTCATGACTTTGTTCATCGGCTTGAAATCATACATGAGGATGTTCAGATTAAGCTCTTCGGATTTTCATTAAAATGGATTGCTCGTGATTGGTACCTATCTCTTCCTTTTTCAAGTGTCAGCTGTTTGGCTGATTTTCATTCTTCTTTTCATATGTTTTGTAAAGACAAATTTCCAGATGACCTTCTCTATCCTGAGTGTTGTCACGAATTCAATCTTTTGAATAAAGAATTAGACATTCATGAAGATTATACTGTTGTAGAGGATACCTCTCATTGTAACCGAGACATTGATGATCTTCACGATGTTAGTCATAGTATAGATGCTTTTGACATCATACCAAATGCATCTACTTTCTTAAGTTGTCTTGAAGATCAGATTGTCCCATTTGAAAACTTGAAAAATGATGAACATATTTTTATATCAGCATGTGACAGATTTGAATCCGCAACAGATACTAAGGGTAGCCCTCAGTTTTCTGATTTGCAGACCAAGGAAGATCTCAGTAGATATGAGGAAGGTGAGGAGCAAGAAGTTTCAGATCAGCAGTTGAGCTCGTATTTTCATTTGACAAAAGAAGAATAGTCCACGTTCAACATTGACATCAGTGAAGGCAACAAGTAGCAGGATTTTAGTTTTCAGTTAGGACAGCAGCATAAAGAGGTATTTCTTTGTGGTTTTAATGACCCTATTGCAAGCTATTTGGAATCTATGAGCAGCATATGTGTTAAAGTATTTTTGTCAGATGAAAGTTGGCTTTATCATCTGTTCAAACCACTTTACTGTTGGCTATACATTCCATTATTTTTCGGGTCAAGACCAAGAACAAGTTCAGTAAACCAGTTTTTGATATGGCTTCATTGGAAGGATGACCTGACTTGATTAGTTTACCTTTACTGATTAGAAGTAGGAGTAGGCAAGAGAATAAGCTCGTCTACGAGCAAGTAGACTTTTCAATTTTTGCTTGTTGAATAAGCAGAGCAGACTACATGCAGGTTATAGTTTTGCAGAGATCATTTGTATAGGCTAGATGACTCCATGCCTAATGCTAAAGGCGACTGGAACTACTAGGTTCTTGGAAACCACGTAGGGAGGTATCCATCCCAATTAGAGCCAGATGTTAGCACTCAAAATGTACTATTAAATTTTTGATAGCTTTATTCATTTTGAGTTAGATTTGCCCATTTCTAGGTCTTTTGATTGTCATCATTACCTCTCAAATCCTCTATCAAGCCCTGAAAAAAATCTCATTTATTGCTTTTGCTCATAACTCCTATGACTGTTGGCTTATAGTCTGCATGTCAATAAAACACATTCTTTAACCAGTTTTCATATGCCTTCATTCAGTTTTTGGGTTTCTCATATCTTTTAATCAAAATAATATAAATATTAATTTATATTATTCTACCTTTTTGTCCAAAGTGATGTGTGCATTTAAGAGTTTTATTCCTAAACTATCCTAAACCTAAACTATATCACACTAATATCCTTCATATCTACTTGATTCTATATAGTAAAGCTTCAGGCTCAAACTACAATTTCAAAGCCATAAATCAAGTCATACTATGATCAAGCCATGAGTTATGCCAGATTTCAAGTCATTTAAGTCGAGTGCCAGCTTTGCAAATCTAGGGCCCTGTTTCACCAACATGCCAAGAAGACAATGAGTTGTTTTAAATCAAGATCTACAAGTGTCGATGGTCAAAATTCATATGGTAAATATCGGGTTTGAAAGGCCAGTTGCCAGATCTAATTAAGGTAAGAATGTTGTGGTTTGCTCTCAGAATTTTTTCAGTGCATAGAACGCTTAAGTGCTAAGTCATATAGACGAGATCAACAGCTGCAGAGTCAAGTTTTTATCTCTACTACATTTCAATCTAAGTGCTAGCGCCAAGTTTCAAAGGATCAAAGGGTTTGGAATTTGAGTCTAATCAAGATAGATTACAGGTCTTTACAGGTTTCATTGCTAGTCATCAAAGTTCTAGTATTGTGTATTCACTTCTTGAAGTTCATTGAGGAAACCATGAGACAAATTGTGTCTGCCCCATTGGAAAATTTCCAAGATATGCAACCTCTGTGTTTTGCTTTAGCATTTGTATTGAGGTCACTTTCTCTAGATATTATGAAGTCTAATACAGAAAGATTTGACCCTAGAACACGTAAGCGCTTATTTGGCCTTCTTTCATTATGGAGTGATGACACAAATAATGCTTGGCAGCAGGAAACCACCAGTGACTATCGGTGTAAGATTGAACGCTACAAGTCAACACTGAATATGCGTACTAAAGGCTCGATGGAGTGAATCTCTATTGAGAAAGACATAAATGATCAGGTTGAATCAATCCATGGTTTTCCATGAATGCCATAGTTTCTCTACTGTATAGACCATGCTTTGATGATAGTGCAAGAAATATGCAAAGAGAAGATGACCCGGGTTTGTTTGGAGATTCAAAATGGAGGTTCAGGCACAATAGCGTGTGATTGAACATTTTGAGAAAGAAGCTACTAAGATGAACAAGAGGTCATTCAGTATGCTTGGGTTCTTGACAAACTCAAGGCTGAATGTGAACGTGGCATCACAATTGATATTGCTTTGTGGAAGTTTGAGACAAAAAGATACTACTGTACAGTGATTGATGCCCCTGGCCATCGTGATTTCATTAAGAACATGATTATTGGGACCTCTCAGGCTGATTGTGCAGTTTTGATCATTGATTCTATGACTAGAGGTTTTGAGGCTGGTATCTCCAAAGACGGTCAGAATAGAGAGAATGCCCTATTTTCCTTCACCTTAGGAGTGAAGCAAATGATTTTTTGTTGTAACAAGATGGATGCCACCACTCCCAAGTACTCAAAGGCTCAAAGGCTCGTTATGAAGAAATTGTCAAAGAAGTTTCTTCTTGTTTGAAGAGGGTTGGATACAATCTCAATAAGTTTCCTTTTGTGCCTATCTCTGGTTTTGAGACTCGTCCATGTGTGCAACAGGCATTTGTTTGCAGAGGAGGTCATCAAATCGAGAGAGCTCTTCAATCCATATGTGGGATTGGATGTCGAGAGAGCAACTATATTTTACAAGGAAATAAACTCTCATTTAACTATAAGGTAGAAGCAAATGAATTCAAGAAAAGTGCATATACAGAGTGCAATTCTACTCAAAGAGTGCCTTAGTAAGGAGGAGCAACATTGGAAAAGATATCTGAATATAGTGAAGAATCATTTTTCCTTTCATTGTCAATCATTTGTTTCATTTGAGTAGGACAAATGTATTGATATATATATATATATATTCTTCTCCTATATGATGTGTATAAATACAGATATATGATTGACAGAAAATCACAACACTTGTTGATAATAAAGAGTTTTCATCGACACAGGAAGCGTATTTACAACTAGTTAGCCATTGAAAAGTAGAACTTTCAACAATTAACTAGCAAATTTCAAGGCGGAAGAGCTGGTGAAACCGCAGAGTAAGAATTTTGAATATTTGAGCTCAAACAGAGCGATTTTGGGGTGATTTAAAGGATAAGAGAGTATCAAAAAGATTAATCACCAAATCATGAAATATTCAGTTTCAAAGATTCGTGGAGATTTTGGAGGTGAATGCTTAATTGGTCAACTAAAGCTTTGTTCACAGCTGTTGAAATTTTTCCAACCACTGAAAATATGTGTCCTTTCCTCCATGACACATCAGAGACATAGCAATGATGAAAACTAGATGTCAAAGACCAACTTTGAAGACAGTTCGATTCATGGGAACTAGTTCTTTAGTCATCCTATTGTATTTAGTTTTGTTTTCTTCTTTCTATATTTAGAAATCCATATCCAGTTTTCCAGGATCTGAGACTTGTTGTAAAGGCTATAAATGCCTATCTTTTTGACATATAGGGGGGTTCGATTTTGGATACAGAAAATACTATATTGTAAACAGACTTTTCCATATGATAATACAAATCACAATTTTCTCTCTCTATTGATGTCAGATTCTCATCTTTCCTTCTGTACTCTTATTCAAGTTGTTTTAGCTGCAGAATGACTGTCATCTCATTGGTTAGATCTTAACTTGATTAATAGTTTCTTATCATTGTTTATTAAGCCCTACATTTATAACTTGATTAATAGTTTCTTATCATTGTTTATTAAACCCTACATTTGTATTTGGTTTATAAGCATTGTTTTCTCACCCACTTAAAAGCTATCATCCGATTATTGATCCTTGAGAGAACTGGTTCATTTGATTCTCATTTTGACTGTCTGAATACCATACCATAATTGATTTATCCCATTGATCCACACATACAAAATACAAAAACCAGTTTACTTTAAGTTACCAAGCATCTTTGACCTACAACCTCAAAGAGTTTCTTGGAGTGATAACGAATTAGATCAAGCATTCTTGCAAGGCAAGAAGTATATCTTCTTTGACAATCATTATCAGATAGTTCCTTAAACATTGGGGACCAGAAGCTCAAAGTCTTAAAGATATAATTTAGGTCCTGGAGGACGTTTTTCAAGAGAAAGTTTTGACCTTGATCCTATTGACGGTTTGAGAGAAATGCTTCTTCCATAGTTTGTTGAAACAACAATTGAAAGACAAGAAGATGACAAGAGTAATGAGGATAGTTTTGAGTGCCTCAAGGAAAGCACGGAAGAAGATGACGAATTTTGTGAACAACTGATAGAACTTTGTCGTGACAAGGAATTTCCAATTAAGTTATGCCAACGAAGAGAAGAAGAATATGATGTCATCCTCGAAAATTATGAAGAAAGGCCTACTTTAAATTCAGCTTGGGAAGTGGTCATTGCATATTTTGGAACAACATCATTATATGACGATGTGATCGAGAAGTATGGGTACCAGGAAAATTTCCCAAACGACGAAGAACCTCTCTCCATGCCCAAGGAAGTCTACAAAATCGTTAGAGATCAAGATCAAGATGGTGAATTCTCTTATCCTATTTACGAAGATTTGATTGAAGAACAGACCCATGGAGAAATTTTCCAAGAAAAATAAGACCTTGATGAGCAGAAAGAGACATTGATATATGTGCTATTGCTTGAAGAAGAAGATGCCTTCTACCTTGTTTTCCTCTTGCACATGAAATAACAACTAGTCTCGGTGATGAAGAATTTGAATATCAGGTTGGAGCTTCCCCAACCTCTACTTCTCCTGCACATCAAGAAGAGAACATGATGAGTTATAATCCTTTTGAAAAAATTGATGATGATTTGTTCCATGAATTTGGAAATGAAGAAAAATTCCAAAGGGATCTCGATGAAGTTTCTCTTGCAAAAGGCCTGAATGAGACATTGTTATCTGATTTCCCTTTTTAAGAAAATGAAGTTCTCCAGTCTTGTGAATAAGTAATCAACTCCTATGGTGAATTCATGGAACAACCCTCGGATATAGTTGACAACCACATTGATGATTTCATATAGGTTGGGAGATGTAGATGGGATGTGGTTTGCCTCATTATTGATAGAGATCCCATTTATGACAATGAAGATAAATCTCAGGCAGAGGGGGTTGAAGTGTCATCTTTAGAGGACTGGTCTCCATGCATGTATGATTTATATATTTGGAAGGTTGGTGACGATATGGTTACATATTTGTTTTTCCCTTTCGAGGATGACTTATCGCAACATTTTCAAAGTGATCTTCATTCATCCCTTGATGCATACCCTTTTGAGGATGCAGATTTGTTCGAGGTTGTGGCCAGCCCAAAGTAGTCCAAGGTCCACACTACCAAACGAAAGTACTTTCATCTTGAGACTTTGGGCAGGGATATGCGAACAAAGAAGAGATGTTTCCTAAGTCTGATGGAGGAGTTTCTCTCTAAGGTTGTTCCTTACCCCGTTTCTTCTTGTTTGGGAAATCATAGGGTTTTATTGGGATCTCTTATCCTTTCTCAGCCTTCAGGGAGAAGTGACTTTCTGAGTGAAGATGAATACGATCCATCATCTACCTATGGTAGCCCTCTTCAAAGATGGACTGATCGGGCTTGTGGCTAAACTTTCAAGGAGGATGATCAAGCTGATGGTTTCTCTTTCCAACAAGATTTTGTCCCTCCCACCCATCTCCATGATTTTTATTTCATGATTTATTATATGTGTGTTTATACTCATGATTATTATGTGCTTGACTTATCTTTGTTGTATTACATGATTAAGAATAGGGGAGATACTTTGATGAGGTGACCAGCTGGTTGAACTAGTTGTATGACTTAACCTGACATCACCCATCACCTAATCTTCAAGGCCCCAAGGCAACATATAAGTAGGTAGGTCATCTTGATTTCCTACATTTTGAATCTTGATTGCTCATATTAGTTTAGATGCATTTCATATTTCATTTTTCTCTACTTGCATATTGATTTCATGCTTAATTTAGAAATATTTGAAAAAATGTCAAAATTTTCTTTTCTAGATTAGTTTTCATTCATATTTTTATGTATATGGATGAAGGGTGATAGCACCACCCTAGATGCTCTAATGCTTATGTCTAAGTTTTGGCATGCACAGGTCCATGAGGAGATGATGTGGTTCTCATGCACTCTACGGTGAGCACATGTCCCCAAGTAGGAGCCAGATGTTATCTCCATTTTGTGGGATAACTAAGGAGATTATGTCTCGAGGCCCTTAGGTTGCAGATATGGAGTGTCGAGAGAGTACATGACCAACAGTATCCACTTGCACAAATGGATATTGTTCTCACCACCAAAAAGGCCAATATTTTCATATGGAATTCACCATGCTTCTGAGAGGCATTGTGCCTTACTCCATGAGTTACAAGTCAGGTATTATGGTGAGTGTCATTTCAATATTTGAGGCATTTAATTATGTTGTATCTTAGATTGCTTTATATTTCATGACATATGCTTGTAAATTATTCCCTTTTCCCCATTTCACCTTGGTGGTTGACATTGTGCCATAGTAAGTGGTCTTCCTTGGAATGGGTTTTCTACTAGGAACTCCCTTGAAGAACCATTGTACCGTTCCCAGCCATACTTACCACTTTCCATCACTTAAACCCCCCATTTCCTTGTCTCTTGGGATTTTAGGGTGTATTGACCCAAGAAGGGGTTGTGCCTCATTCTATGGGAAGAAGGGGATGAAGGCCTAGAGGGATCGTTGTTGGTTAAAAAGGGATAAAATCCTATGTATAAACCTTCTAGATTCTCCACTCAGGGATCCCCCAAGAAAAAAATGAAACACTTCAATGTAAGAAAAGGGGGACCCGCAAGAATAAATTATAGAATGCTTAGAGGGTTAGTTGGAGGATAGGAGGTCTCATCACGAGCTGGCCTATCATGATCATGGGTATCTAGCGGTATGACATTACCATCATTTGGCCACCAAGCCAGGGTAGTGTCTCTTAGTTGCACAACTAAGAGAAACAGGGTCTCATCATGAGCCAACCTTCTCATTTCCGCAAGGTATTTGTGAGTGACACTGTCATTATCTGGACACCATGCCAAGATAGTGGCCTTAAACTCATCCTTTAAAACATGAAAGAAACAAAGAATGGAAACAGGATGGACTTGGAAAAATTGCATTGCAAACAAAGGTGCCACACACCCTCTACAAAGGCACCCATGAATGAGACACTACAACACCTTGTATGTCATGAACCCCATGCCCAATGAGTCTTGACCCATAATCGCTTCATCTACTTCACATGGATTATATAGGGATCACTTGGGAAACACTCCTTTACCTAGGGAAAGATCTACCCAATAAGACACCTCGTTGACCCTCCCATATCCAAGCTTGGAAAATCGCATAATGTATTTGAGCAATTACTTGTTTGACCGAATAATATTTGATGCACATGCTTAGGTGGCTCATTTATTGATTTCATTTACTCATCATGATATTATGACTTGATATCCTTGGAGGGCATGCTTATTTGTCTTTGTAGGAGCTATTTGGTGGACAATTTTGGAGGATCAAGCCTAGCTTGGGAATCCATGGGGCTTGAATCCCACAGGTTGGATGCCAAGGAATTGCATGTCGGATAGAGAGACATACCTTCAAAGGCCTGGAATACATGACCCATCCCTCACATGCCAAAAATTTTGCCTAAGAGAGGAAAAACGTCATCTTTGGAGGCATGATGTCACCTAAAAGGGCTAGGGTTTGGTGGTGAAGTTATTACTCATTGACACGTGGATGTTTTGAGGAGAAGAAGGCCTTGACCATTAGGAGATGGCCTAGATTATTGACATGTGGCCTTTGGAGGCCTAACGATGCATCTCCACCTCCAACAACTTGCTTCTGGTATCAAAACATCCCCTAAAGGGGTGGCGTCACCTTAAGTTAAGGTTTATTTTTGTGTAAAAGTGAATTTTAAGTGAATTGTTTAATATTATTTGGTTGCAAGGGGTAAAATAAGGTTTGTGGACCCCTTATCTTATGTTTTACCCTTGCCAATGTGGAAAAACTATGTTAGTGACATTTTGTATAAATAGAGATCATAAGATCTCATTTTAAAACATAACTCTCCCATTGTGAGAAGTATTGGACTGAAATTTTCGCTATCTTCGGCTATCTTCGGCTATTTTCTCTCTTGTGCTCTTGTGTATGGCTATATTCTTGGTTATTGGTTGGTGGAAATGATGCGCTAGCCTTGGAAGGCTCTTCTTTTCTATTGTGGTGGTTTGTCTTAACATTTTTCATTGAATTGGTAAGGCTTTTTTTACTTTATATTATCGTTGTGTTCAAGTCAAGGTTATTTTGCTAGAGCTAGGTGGGAAGTATAAGGGAATACACCCCCACCTTATCCTCCATCATTTTATGCTTAAGTATTGTTGATTTAACAAGGGTTTACTAAGAGAAGTATAAGTGCATGCACCCTCTTAGTCTAAACCCTAGCTAGGGATACTTGCCTTGGGGATTAAGAGGATTTACACCCCTAAGGAGGTAGTACCTCTAGCTCATTATTTTATTGACTCCATTAACTCAATCATTAAAGGCACTAGTCATTACTTGTTGCATTGGAGAAATAAATTGTTGCCTTGGTAAACGTGAAAGTTTCAAGTTTTGAAGTTATCACTTTTGGAAGTTATTATTTGATCCTTTGGCTCTCTTGCCTCATTGAGGTGTTCCCTTTCAACCATTAAATCTTTTTGTTGTTACAACTAAATTCTACAACCATAAGGTTGTATAAAACCTAACCTTTTAACCCTAATAACTCCTAACCAACCGTAGGACTAACCCCTAACTTTTCCCTAACTCTCTACTAACCTAGGCGCACCTTTTGGGATAACTAGGACTAACTTTTAGTAGGTAAATTTTCTGATATCTAACCTATTTTGCTACAGCCATTAGGGTTGTTAGTTTTCTGCAGAAGTTATCACTTAACAGTTGCTAATCAAATGTCAAAGTGCATGCTAGGTCATAGTATTTAGCTAGCCTAACTCTTGTACTTGCAAGTTGTTTTATCTAAGCTCTTAAAGCACTCTTTGATTAATGGTTATTGCTGATATATTGATTATTTTACTGCTGTAATTAGGTAAAAAAAATCTTAACTTGCTTTCCCAACTAACATGTTACAAGTATCCTTGGTTTTCATTGTGTCTCAGGCAGGTACTTTACTCTCAGCATGTCACTCAACTCATTTGGAAACCTTTAACCTTTCCCAAGACCCCTTTTCAAGATCCTTCTACCATTTAGAATTGATCCTTAGGGACATCCATCCATACTTATCATTTTCCACCTCAATCCACCATAGGGTCCCTAAGATTCCCCCCTTGAGGGGACTACCTCACCTCTAAAGTGACGGGAACACCTGACTAAGGTGATAGTGGGTAGGTGCTCTCTAAGTTGTCTCCAATTGGTGGTTGGGTCGGTATCTTCCTAACCTACAATGTGTGCGATAATGGGGCCCAAATGTCACCCTTGAGGAGTTGACGTCATCATTAGGGCTAGGGTTTTGGTGTTGAATTTTTTATTTGATGACACTTGGCATGATTTGGTTGGAGGAGGCTATAGAGCATGAGAGGGAGGCTCTATGAGCCCCAACGAATTCAACTTTCTTCTCCAACAACTTTCTCAACTTGCTTAAAGGGTCAAAACCTCACCCCTAGAGGGGTGATGTCATTTTAGGGTTTCTATTGTGCACTTTTAAAATTTTAAGTTTGAATTAAAAATGAATTATTTGTCTAAATGGGACAAATAAAGGTTGTTGTCCCCTTATTTTGTGTTTACCCTAACTTAAATGGACAAACTATGTTTAAGACATTTTGTATAAATAGATATCATTTGAATCTCGTTTTCATCATAACTCTCCCATTGTGAGAAGTACTTCGCTGAAATTTTCGCTATACTCAAGATTATTGTTGTTTATATCTCTTGAAAATGGTTTTTGGTGTTACCTTTTTATGAATGTATGAGCTAAGGTGGTGTGCACCTCTTTGAGACTTGTTTTCTTGCTAATGGATGGTAATTTGCTTGGTGAACTAGGGTTTGATCTCTCTCTTTCTTGGAATTGGTAAGGAAAAATATGCATTTGTTAGCTATTTCTTTCTCTTTCTTGGTTATTTTTGGTTGAAACCCTAGGAGTAGTTTGTTGGATATACCCTCCATTAAGATTCATCCAATTTGCTAATTTTACAAGTCACTTTGCAAGGGTTGCTAGAAGGAATACGAGTGTGTATACCCTCCTAGATTTTACCCTAGTTTGATTAACATATTGTAGGGAATAAGAGGATTTACACCCATAGGGACCTTGTTGGTCTAAATTGTGTTTAAAGACTCCATTCACCCAAATTATTAAAGTCACTAATATACTTTTTTCATTGGAGATATAAATTACTTGCCTTGGTAAACGTAAAAAGTCAAGATTTTGAGATTGTCTAAGTTGAAATCAATTCTATGCTTTATATTCTTGGTTGAGCCACTAGGGCATCTCAATTTACTGATTACTTCTCACTGCTATTATGATATTTTATCTACAGCCTTTAGGGCTGTAGAAACCCTAATACAACTTTCTAATTAACTCACAAACCAACCGTCAAAAGTTGTTAAAAGTTTGCCCCTATAATCTACTAACCCTAGGGCACTTTTTGGGTGGATTGTTGGAAAGTTTTTATGGTTGATATATTGGTTGTAATTACTTGAATTCTACATCCATAAGGATGCAAATTACATCTCTGCAACACTTTTTCTTTCAGCCTTATTTTATGCTAGAGTCTTGTTGTTTCATTCTTGAGTTGAACTAGTATTTACTAGCTTGTCTCTTGCTTATTCAACTAGACTTTTAGCATATTTATTTGCAGCCCTTATTATCATTTTATTGCTGATATATATTATTGTTTACTGCTGAAATTAGGGACAACAAGCTTAACTTGTTTTTCCACCTAACATATTACGTGCATACTTGGCTTTTCATGTGTCTCGGGAAGGTACAATCACCCTTTGCAAGTACTCATATCTCTTGGAAACCATTGGCTACAATAAAGACTCTTTTCCAAGACTTTTATGAACTTAGTATCTTGACCTATAGGGGCTACACTTCCATCATACCAATTTCCATCTCATTCCCCCCTAGGGTCCCCAGGATTCCCCCCTAGGGTCACCAGGATTCCCCCCTTGAGATGATTACTCCATCTCTAAAGTGACAGGAATACCTGCCTAAGGTGGAGTGGGTAGGTTTTCTCTTACTTGTCACCATTTTGTGGTTGGGTCAGGATTTTCCCAAATTATAACTTGTGCAATAATATTGTGGCATCGTTTTCGGGGATTATTTTGAATCCTCTTTCGAACCCTAACGACACTTTGGAAATCTATTCCAAAGCCTTTCCTAGATTGCTTGGAAACTCCAACTAAAGGATGTTCCCTTTCCACCTTTGATGAGCTCTTCGTGAAGCTCATCTGGTGATTCCACCTCCCCAAAAGTCATCTTCCCTTAAAACCTTCCCCCCAAGGAGGTTCAAACCTTTTAAGGTTTACCAAAAAAGGCCTCCCCTTAAGCCTCTCCTTGTCAAAAACCTATTCCATGGTACCCTTCCCCTTGCCCCAATGAGTCACCCTTGGGAAAAATACCTTTACAAACACCTTAACATGGCCACCATCCCTGGATATCCCAACACAATGCCAAAAGATTCTCACAAATGGTTGCCAAAGTTTCCAAGAAATAATGTCACCACTGCAGATGATCATCTCTACGTCATAGGCTGAGACATGGAAAATGCAGAAGTGGAACATGAGGATGTATCCATGAGGCTAATAGTCTCACCTCTGAATGAAGATTCCCAAAGGTGGTTCAGAGGGCTACCTGACAATCACGTAGCATCTTATGAAAAAAATTCCAAATTATTCAAGAACAGATGGACAACAAAAAAAGACAATGGGATGCTTGTAGCTCAATTCAATTGGATAAAGAAAAATGAGAATGAGACAATGAGTGAGTTTGACACCAGGTTCAACAGATTATACAGTCAGATCCTGACAGATTTGCGTCCTATCACTCGAGTAGTTCATCTCCTATACGTGAATGCATTTGATGGGAAATTTCGCTTTATTCTGAAGGACAAGAAGCCCACTTCTTTGGCACAAGACAAAGAGTACAATGCAAAGATTGAAGAAAATATCCTTGACTCAAAGGTTGATCCTTTTCAGTATCCTCATGTCAAGGGAGAAATAAAGAGTAGGGCTTCCAATATAAATGCTCCTGATCCAATTTCCCTCTTGACTCAAAAGATATATCAAATGAGTACTCAATTTGTCCAAGCACATAATAAAATCATGGGCCGATTAAATACTATGGAAAGAAATCAATCTGCCCCCAGACCTCAGTTTACCAAACATCAGAGAGATGACACATGTTGGAAACTAAGGCCCCAACAAGAAGCAAATGCCCCTAATACTTTGAAACTGGTTAGAATGGTTGACATAGAAAAAACATCATGTTTTTCTCCATGCTAAGAGCCTCAAAGAGAAGATGAGTGTCCTTGATGAGATGAAGATTCTTTTGACAGTATGAACTTCATGGATATGATATGTAATTTCCAAGAGGAAGAAGTTACACAGGAATATATTGATGAAACAGAAGATAGGGGGAAAGAGAGTGGAGACTTCGGGCCTTGAATAAGTTGACAAACAATCATATAAAGGAGCTAAGAAAGAGGGAGTATTTGACATACACCAGGAGAAATAAAGCTTGAGCCCCTCCATCACAACCTAATGCTCCTCCTCCTTCTATAGAAAATGTGGTCCCACCTATTCCACCTCTAGTACATGAGTTGCTTCCAAATCCATCTCCAACAGATGAGATTAAGTTGAACATAGACGTTGCAACCATGTTTGGAAACTTGAACTTGACGGTCCCTGTGATAGACAAGTGCAAAATCCATTTTGTAAAGAGGGAAGTCTTGAGGTTATTACAACTGTCGACCAAGATCCTTCGATTATTTTGAACACCATGTATCTCGATCAATAAAAGGACAATAGTCCTCCTTTCTATCTTTCATTGGGCATGAATGGCCTCTGATAGATCAAATGTATGCTAGATTCAGGGGCCTTAGAAAATGTCATGTCATTGAAGGTAATGGAACAACTTGGTTGAAGATGACCTGACCCTATGGAAACATATGCGGTATTGATTATAAAGGGTCAAGGTTTATGGGTTATGTGAGAACATTGAGCTCTGTTTTATTGATTTTATGCATATCAGCCTCCTTATGGATTTAAAAGTGATTGATATACAGGATGCTTGGGGGATGCTCTTATGAAGGAGTTGGTCTATCGCTCTTGGGGGTTTTCTCAGCATGGATCTCATGCATGCACACATACCCATGGGAGATGGAACCTTTGAGGTATTATATAGTAGAGAGTGAGCTGACAATCATGTGACGAATCCCGATGACCCTGATTATACAAGCAAGGATGAGTTTGATGAGGTCTCGAACACCATTGACTATGATCCACGAGACTTACCTTTCATGCAGGAAGACTACATAAACATGCTTCTCCCAAGGACATATGAATACAAAGAGAAACTTTCAAATTTCCAAGGGAAAGAGCCAGGGTCTATCCAAATATTGAAGAAAGAAGATAAAGGACGTGAGGAAGCCATAAAAAATGCAATCAATGTAGGGCCTCCTTCCTATCCATACATTGAGAACATACCTTTCATCAACTATAATGAAGGAAGCCTTGTGTTCATGTGGGACAAGAATAAGGGAAAGCCTAAATATGACCAGGAGGATGACATCTCATGGCTTGGCCCTTACATTCTCAAGAAGAAGTCTGAGAAAGAAAAGTATTATTTGACAGCCTTGGATGGGAGAAAGATGTCATTACTAGTGGATGGGTCTCTTCTCTGGCCTGTGGTAAGTAGGTAGGTCATCTCACTTTCCCTGCATTTGCATATTAATTTCTCATGTTGGTTTAGATGCATTTCATATTTCATTTTTCTCTACTTGCATATTGATTTCATGTTTAGTTTAGAATTTTTTGAAAAAAAATGCTAAAATTTTCTTTTCTAGATTAGTTTCATTTTTTATTTTGATGTGTATGGACGAAGGGTGATAGAACCACCCTAGATTTTACAGTGTTCTGTTTCAGTGTAGGCACAGGTCTACCAAGATATGTTGTGGTTCTCATGCACTCTACGACGAGTACATGTCCCCAAGTAGGAACCAGATGTTATCCCCAATTCCTAGGGATAACTAAGGAGATGATGTCTTGAGGCCCTCCAGTTGCAGACATGGAGTGTCGAGAGACAATTTGACCAAAAATGTCCACTTGCACAGACAGAGACCCACATCACCACCACAACTTCAGGTTCATCACAAGGGTTTCCACCACATCAGCTAGCCTCTAAAAGACATTGAGTCTTGCTTCATGAGGTACAAGTCAGGTATTGTGGTGAGTGTGATTTCAATACTTGAGGTATTTGATTTTATTGCATCTATGACTACTTTTGATTATGTGACATTTTCTTGGACATTGTGCTCTTTCCCCCTCTTCACTTTGGTGGTTGACATTACACCCTAGTAAGTGGGTCACCCTTAGAGATAGGGCTGCTACTGGGAGGTCCTTTTGACAAGTAATAGTTCCATTCCTGACCATACTTTTTACTTTCCACACTTCATCCCCTCATCTCCTTTCCTTTTGGCATTTTTGGGTGTACTGACCCAAGAAGGGGTTGTCCCTCATTTCATGGGAAGAAGGGGTTGAAGGCCCAGAGGATTTTAGCTATCAAAAGATAAAATACAAACCATTAACCTTCTAGATGCTCACCTAGGGATCCCGAGGACAATGAAATGTCTCTCATAAAAATTGATGGGACCCCGAAAGTTAACCTGCAATCAAGACAAACAACCACGCATGCATGCTACTTTTCTACTTGGGAGTTAGAAATTAAGCATAAACTACACAAATCATAGATAACTCATGCATTGGGACGGGAAAAGTATTCTTTTATTGTTTTCCAAATGAATCAACTTACAATCAAAGTCGAGACCGGCCACCGCTCCTTGATCCTAATCCTGGGCTCCTCCTCTTCTTTTGTCCTCCAACTGCTTTGTGTTAATTCTCATTAGGCTTGAGGAAAGGCTAAAGGGTTGGGACAATGGATTCGGCAAATGGGCAGAGTTTCTTCGGTATAATT
>SNQJ01S0081892.1:29174-44441 GCA_010110895.2 Picea sitchensis
ATGTTGTCTCTAATTGTCTCTAATGCTTTGGAAACATGATTTAAAATATTATTATCACCTTATCACCTGATATTAAGATTATATGGTGGTACCTATTATTCTATCATGATATACGCACCTTAATATCATCTTAATATTTCATCATGATATCCATGATGATATTAATCATGATACGGACCTAGTCTACATCAGATTATAGNGATATGCATGATGATATTAATCATGATACGCACCTAGTCTACATAAGATTATAGTCTAAGCTCTAGGGTCATGATATCGTATCTTAATTCATCTTAATCTCACATCAGATTAGAATCATGAAATAGTTGATATCATCTAAGCTTCAGGGTCATGATATCCATGAGACTAATTATGGTGTCTTCCACAATAGTCTTTATTTTTAATACTTCAACATGTTTCAGAATTTTCATTTTAGTAACGATATGTGACCACTTGACATATTATGCATCTTATTTATTGGTTGTATTTTCATATTTATGTAGCAAAGTGTTTATTTGATGTTGTTGTTGTTTTACAAGTTTAAAAATTTGAAAAAAATGAGTGTTTTTATATTTTTTGGAGGTCTTGCGACATTTTCTGACATTTTCCGCCGATGTCGCCGAGAAGTTACATTCCGGACCCTCGCCAACACTTTCCCCGACACGAAATATACAGCATTGCTTCGCAGACCTCATCCAGTACTTGAGTACAGGGACTACGCCACAGGAATATAACATCGCGCAGAAGAAAAACCTGGTAGTCTAGGCTGTAGACTATCAGCTGATTGCAAGACACTTATATAAAATGGGCACAGATAGCATCTTGTGAAGATATGCGCTAGAACATGAAAGACAAAGGATTTTAGCAAAATCCCACGAGGGAATAGCAGGAGGACACTATGCAGGCAAAGCTACCGCGCAGAAGGTATTGCGCGCAGGACTATGGTGACTGACCATTGACAAAGACTCGAAAGAGTACTTCCGAAGATGTGGTGTATGCCAGAGGGTTGGTAAACCGAATAAAATGGACGAGATGCTCCTGCGACCACAGGTAACATTGTAGGTATTCGACAAATGGGAAATAGATTTTGTGGGACCAATTAACCCACCTGCCAAGAGGACAGGAGTAAGGTACATTATCACTGTGACAGAATACCTAACAATATGGGCGGAAGCAGCACCAGTCAAAGATTGTAGCGCAGAAACAACAACACACTTTCTATTCGAGCAAGTGATCACTAGATTTGGTTTCCCTAGAATTTTGATGAGCGACCAAGGCACTCACTTCATTAACAACACTATTAAGGATATGACTGAGGAATTTGAAGTCCATCACCAAAAGAGTACACCATATCATCCACAAGTGAATGGAACAGTAGAAGCCTTTAACAAAATCCTTGAAAATGCACTGACGAAGATCTGTAATGTCAACAGGGATGATTGGGACCTAAAAATGCCAGTAGTATTGTGGGCATACAGTACCACATGCAAGAAGTTGACAGGACACATGCCATTCAGATTGGTATATGGACAAGAAGTAGTGGTGCCATTAGAATTCATGGTACCCAGTCTGCGCGTAGCAGCAATTTCGAACATGACAGAATGAGGTGCAGAACAGGATAGGTTGAATCAACTGATGATCATGGAGGAATATAGGATCCTAGCAAGGTTCCACCAACAAGTTCAGAAAGTAAGGGACAAATCTTGGTATGAGAAACATATCAAGAAGAAAACTCTCAAGGAAGGAGACTTAGTGTTAATGTATGACAATAAATCCATTTAGCATCCAGAAAAACTCAGAACGCACTGGTTAGGACCATATGAAGTAAAAATTGTCACATATGGTAGATATATACAGTTGAAGGACTCAGGAGGCACAGAACTCAGAGGGATGATCAATGGGAGTCGACTGAAGTTGTACAAGGACAGTTGACCACCCACAACTTGAAATATATCGCATAGTCAAAAAAAAAAAGACATAGTATAGGATATCAAAAGGGAACAACAAAGGTATAGCACATCGAAACTAGAAGGAGCACACACCAGAAGTCAAATGAGCATGCACACCCGAGCTCGATGGAGATAAGGCCAATGGTCAGTTCAAAGCGAAAACGAGTGGGAAAGGCGGACACGGAAAAAGAAGCGCCAAGTGATGGAGGTTAGCATAATTGAATGTCAAAAACGACTGACGGGGCACCACATTAATCGCACCAACTGTCTCGGAGAGGGAAATAAATGGAAAGTATGAAGGAACCAATGGTTCAATTAAAGAATAATCATGGAAACGTCTCCAACAAGCTTCACTCAACGTCGATACAAAGTAGGGACGCAAGAGTTGAAAGGTTATTGCGAAATTGGAAAGGGCACAGAGTGATAGAGCATATGCAGTAAAGAGTGAAGGTTGTAGAGGCTACTAAGCTCGGTGAATGGCAAGTTTTACCACCATGGCACCACTTAAACAAGAAGAATTGAGCCAAACTTCCAGACAACCCTAAGGTAGGACCAGAGCACAATTGATACCGCAGGGAAGCAAACAACAACCATCTCAACCACTAGAAGTCGTCAATGTGGAAGAAATCCCATTGTCGGATACAAAAATAGGAAGACCCACACCCATTGAGGAAGAAACCTAACAGACAACACTTGCAGGCATGGACATCGATATGCCGGAAGAGAGGAAGAGCCAACAGAATGAGGACGCAAGCAGCCAAGTGCAACCCGAAAACCCTATAGAAGCCTTGAGAGTCAATGGGACAGCTCCAAACCAGGAAGAAATGGTCATGCCAAAAGAATCACAGACAACCATATCAGAATAGCCATAGGAGGGAGCAGTGGAATATGTCATTGGCCAACTAGAGCATTATGTCAAAGAACAAACAATGGAAATTGGAACCTCAAGCCAGCCAACATAGTGAAAGGGCAAGGAGACAGTACCTAGGTCATTGTGTAGACAACCCGCCACAACAATTGTCTTGTCGTGCATACCAGAAGGGGTACGTGTACCAGCAAATTTGTTAGGATATGTGGAGAAATTGAGGTACTTAAACCATGATGTAATAGACACAGACAAGTTCCCAGAGTTCACTAAGCAATTCTACCTACAAACTGTGGGTATAGGACCCTTTGGGGAACCAATTCATCAACCACTCTAGTGGGCAGCAGGATTGGCCAAAACTAGGATTCTAGGTTTGTTGGACCTACCACACTTTGGGAGAGGCCAGTATGAAAACAGTTGCATCAAGCAGATGATGGCGGTCACACATGGTGGATATCTATGGCTGGAACAGCTCATCTCAATAGACGTAGATCTCATCACGCACATCACAGGGCTTCCATCATGGGGCATGGATCCTGCACAGTTCCTCGAGGAAAAAACAAAGGATAAAGCACTAGTCGAGGAGATGAAGAAGAAATATGGCACCGAAAGGGGGTCACACAGAATCATTATCAAGCATATTAGTGACATCACGACAAGATTGGACACAAAAATTATGGCATGCAGGTTGCTCAGGAAATGCCGCAAGGAGGAAGTCTCTGTCGAGGTTGTCATAGCTACAACACAGTGTGTCAAGGGCACCACACTAAGTTGGGTCCCTTATTTGTTGAATTTGTTCCTAGACGACTACAAGGATATGCAGGATCTAGGGACATAAGTTCATTATTCATGGCTACTCGTCCTGATAGACATTATGGGATGGAAGGAGCCGTATTCATTTTTTTCCACGACACCCAAACCCTGCGATGGAGCATGATACTTATCGCTTGGAGTCACTTCGGACACCTAGAACAGAAAAGCGAATGCATCTATATTAGAAGGATATCTCTATTACCTACAGGACACCATCACCAACACTTGGAGGGTAACACTGGAAGCAGTTGCACGGTATCAGGGCATAGCTAACTTCAAAGCCACTAGAAATGCGACGTGGATCTAGGCACATAAGGACCCCGACAATCAATGGCTACAACTGTGTTACTAGATCACGGAGGGGGACATACAAATGGTCATTAAGGATTGGGAAGACAAATGGAGGATTCTAGTCCTCACTCAAGAAATACCCGTAGAGATAGAGGAGGAGGAGGTAAGGTAGGAACATACATAGGCTGAGGAGGTAGGGCAGGAATAGACACAGCCCAAGGAAGTGGCAATGCCCAAGAAACCATGGACAGGTCAGAATAAGCCACAAGAAAAGAAAGGGGGGACATCCAAGACAGGAGTCCAAGTGGGGAAGAAGAACAACATATAGACGCAACAAGTACAATAGAAATAGGTCAAGGTAGCATAAGGAACTACATCAAATTCTACGCCACAAGAGCCAAGCTAGACTAAGTGGCTAGCCACCCAAATGGGGGGTGCACGCAAGAAGAAGAAGGCACATAAAATGCCTCCAGAATACATGATCACGGAGGATGATGCAGACATGGTGGTCCAAATGGTCCAGGATCACACATTCGAGGATTTTGAGAATGTTGCATGCCAAAGGGATAGAATTGAAGAAGAGTTGGCATACATGCGATAGCTCCTCGGGAATATCGGGGGAGTGCAGGCAGCCAGAAACAACGTAGAAACGGGCCCATCAACATCACAGATAGGAGGAGAACCTGAAGCAAGCGAGTAGGATACAATCTAGATGATAGCACAACTGAGTTCAACGTTTCACGTCACACCCAGCATGTTGTGCATTGATGAAATCGTGGGGAAAAAACCCATCAAGGACTTGGCTCAACTGCAGTTGGTATTTTCACAGATACCAACCAAGGCATTATATAAATTGTAAGTCAGCGTTAGGAGGTACAGTCTCGCACACACATGGAGACAATGGAATTGTAGCTAAAAAAGGATGATCGGGACATGTTGGAATTGGTACTTGAGCAGGCCAAGCTCGAGACCAAAGATGAGAAGGAATGCATGAAGGGACTGGAGCAGAAAGTGGTCATAGCCTAAGAGAAGATCCCAAAGAACACGCAGATGACCAAACTCATGGCAACAAAGAAGACTGATCATATTGTGCATACAATCAATCAATACCAACAGGAGATCGAGAATCTTCGGGAGAATCTCACACCTACCACTCCACCGGAGGTGAGGGAACAAAGGAAACGGGAGGCAACAACGCAGATATAAGAGATAGAACAACAAGTCCACGCGGTGGATGACTTGTTCGAGAAAGTAGCGCAGCTATGGACGAAAATGGATGAGCATCAACAGGCCCAGCAGGGCGACTAGGAAGGAGAAAGGATAAGCATGGCTATCCAGGACCTCAAGTAGAGGAAGAAGACAATGTCAATCACGGAGTGCGTCAAAGGGGTGCAAGACATGAAGAAACTGCAGGCATAACTCATAATTGCGTAGACGCAGAAAAAGGAGTGCCAGGCTTAAATGGAACCACTCCAGGAGAGAGTATCAAAGGTCATCGCACATGCAGAGGACGCCAAAACATACATGGCACAAACCCAGGCGGAATGTGCAAGGATGGTCAGCGACGAAATTGCAGTGCAGATATTGGACGCACTCAAGGAGAAGACCACATAGGCCCAAACACAAGAAACAGAGCTCATGGAGAAGTTCCAAGTGATCACCAGGGATATCGATGAAGCACACAAGGGTCAGGTGTCTCGGGACGAGCCACATGTCAGTGTTGGGGCCTGTTGGAAGTAGGAAAAATCAGAAAGAAAGGTTATTTTGGGAAGAAAGGCATGCATGAGGAAAGCGATAGCTGGAAGGAAGAGCAACACATGTGCATGCATGGAAGACCTAACAACGTTAGGGTTAGGGTTTTTGTAATACATTGTAATGGTTGATGAGCCATAAACGTAGATATATAGATACCTAGGAGGTCTAGAGGGGAGGAGTGGTCTGTTATGAGAGAGAGGAGGTCGAGCTTAGAGAGTCTGAAAAGACTATGGGAGGAAGGAGTCTTGTTTTGATAACTATTTGTAATACTTCGGTCATACAACCCTATTTTGTAAGTTGTTGAGTTTTAGAGGGCCAGAAGGGTATATCTCGAGGGTTAGATCACAAGCTAAGGAGCCTAGTGTGATCTAGTCTGCCTCGTAATATATATTGACCCGAATGAGGATGAGTTGTAAAGTGCGCAACGTTGTAGTTTTGGAACTACCATAATAGAAGAGTTGAGAGCTAGATCTTTGTGGACATAGCTCAGGGGAGGGTGAACCACGGTAAAACATGTGTTATGCGATTGAATGCTTATATCTCTTTTACTGTTTATAAGTAGATGTTAGCATGATGAATGAATGAGCTAATGAGTTGATTACATTACATGCATAATTGGGAATGATCGTGTAATGCTTTAATAAATTAGATAGAACTCTCAACACACACTCTCAGATATCCATTCAATCCTGGACTGCAAACACTTGAGTATTGCAGTCACCCATTAAGACTATCTCGGGTAAGACTGCGTGGTGCACTCTATGTTCCATGTTTCCTTCTAGATTATTAGGAGGGTCGATAGTGTCTTTGTTGGAACCCTAGCAGACTTGAACCTGGGTCAATCATGTTAAAGGTATAACTCAGAGAAAACAAACCAACAATGGTGAAGTTTCTATTTGATGACACTTGGCATGACTTGGTGGGAGGAGGCTATATAGTGCATGAGAGGGAGGCTCTATGAGCCCCAACGAATTCAACTTTCTTCTCCAACGACTTGCTCAAAGGGTCAGAATGTCACCCGTAGAGAGGTGATGTCATTTTAGGGTTTCTATTGTGCACTTTTAAAATTTTAAGTTTGAATTCAAAATGAATTATTTGCGTAAAGGGGAAAAATAAGGGTTGTTGTCCCCTTATTTTGTGTTTACCTTAACTTAAGTGGACAAACTATGTTTAAGACATTTTGTATAAATAAAGATCATTTGAATCTCATTTTCATCATAACTCTCCCATTATGAGAAGTACTTGGCTGAAATTTTCGCTATACTTGAGGATTATTGGTGTTTGTCTCTATTGCAAATGGTTTTTGGTGTTATCTTTTGATGAATGGATGAGCTAATGTGGTGCACACCTCTTCGAGACTTGTTTTCTTGCTATTGGATGGTAATTTTCTTGGTGAACTAGGGTTTGATCTCTCTCTTTCTTGGAATTGGTAAGGAAAAATAATCATTTGTTATCTATTTATTGCTCTTTCTTGGTTATTGTTGGTTGAATCCCTAGGAGGAGTATGTTGGATACACCCTCCATTAAGCTTCATCTAATTTTCTAAGTTTAAAAGTCACTTTACAAGGGTTGCTAGAAGGAATATGAGTGTGTATACCCTCCTAGATTTTACCCTAGTTTGATTGACATACCCTAGGTAGTACGAGGATTTACACCCCTAGGGACCTTGTTGATCCAACTTGTGTTTAAAGACTCCATTCACCAAAATATTAAAGGCACTAATCTGATTTTTGCATTGGAGATATAAATTACTTGCCTTGGTAAACATGAAAAGTCAAGATTTTGAGATTGTTTAAGTTGAAATCAATTATATGATTTATATGCTTGGTTGAGCCACTAGGTCGTATCAATTTATTGAGTACTTCTTATTGTTGTTATAACATTTTATATACATCCATTATGGCTGCAGAAACCCTAATACAACTTTCTAATTAACTCACAAACCAATCGTCAAAAGTTGCTAAAAGTTTGCCCCTATAATCTACTAACCCTAGCACACTTTTTGGGTGGATTGTTGGAAAGTTTTGATGGTTGAGATATTGGCTGTAATAACTTGAATTCTACAGCCATAAGGCTACAAATTACCTCTCTGCAACCAACGATGATTTTAGGGGCTAAATTTCGCTCATGGGCTAATTTTCCATGGTTTTTCCCCAAAAAAGATTCACTATTCTAAAAATGATTCGCCCAAATTCTATAGGATAAAATTATTTCACCTTAAAAATCGCCAAAATTTTATACAAACTATATAAAATCCTTAGAAATTTGAATATTTTTACAAAAAAATCGCCAAACATTTATAGTTGGCATATGAAGGATTACTAATATTCGCCAAGGTTTCTATATTTTAAAACAAATTTCCATCCTTAAAATCATCCCTGTCTGCAACACTTTTTCTTTCGGCCTTATTTTATGCTAGAGTCTTGCTCTTTCATTCTTGAGTTGAACTAGTATTTACTAACTTGTCTCTTGCTTATTCAACTAGACTTTTAGCATCTTTATTTGCATCCCTTATTATCATTTTATAGCTGATATATATTATTGTTTACTACTGCAATTAGGGACATAAAGCTTAACTTGCTTGTCCATCTAACATATTACGTGCATACTTGGCTTTTCTTGTGTCTCAGGAAGGTACAATCACCCTTTGCAAGTACTCATATCTCTTGGCAACCATTGGCTACCCTCAAGACTCTTTCCCAATCCTTTTCTGCACTTAGTATCTTGATCTATATGGGCTATACTTCCACCATACCACTTTCCATATCATTCCCCCCTAGGGTCACAGGAATACATGACTAATGTGAGAGTGGGTAGGTGTTCTCTTAGTTGTCTCCATTTTGTGTTTGGGTTGGGATTTTCCCAACCTACAACTTGTGTGGTAGCACACCCTAAAGCCAATTTTTTGTTTTTTTTTAAGTTGAGTGAATCCCTTCTTTTAATATTAGAAGGTTGAACATCTTTACAATATCATCTTTTCAATCTGATGGCCTCATTTACAAATTTGCTCCACTAATGCAATGTCTATTTTGGGGGATTGAACCCAATATTTGTGAAGAAAATTAATTTAAATTACCACATGTGTTCACTTAATTTACCCCTTGTTTTTTGGAGTCAGGGAGTTCAGCCTCTACAATTACTTTGGTCTAGTTCCCCCATCTTATCATAAATCACCCATCGATGGGTACTTTGGGGACTATTTAATTTTTAATTGTAGAGTGAAACTTGATATCCTCACCATCTATGACCAAAGCAATAGATGAAGCAAGCAACCGGATTTCACCCCATGACCTCCTAGAGTCACAAATCCTATGGAGGAGGCTACTTGCCAACTCACCTAGTGGGCCATGCCTAAATTAATTTACCGCTTGACCATAATTGATGTGGGAAATCCAATTTCGAATTTAATGTCACCTTGATTACAATAATAAGTATGCCACAATAACAAATAGTGGGGTGGATAACCACATGGAATTGCTACTCTCCCACAAATCACAAGATTAACATTATTTACACTATTCAAAATTTGAATTGAAAATAGTCACCAAATCTATTTTGGGACATAAGAGTCTCTCAATAAAATATTTTGAGTCTTTGGATTGATGTGATAGCATCCTCCCTCACTCTAGTATCAACATCATTGGGAATTGCAATGTTAGGGTGTTGCCCTAACCTCCCTACTTTGGCTACCTGGGAGTTAGTTAATTGTTGTATGCAGCCATCCTCTTTGAATAAGGCCCATTGGATAATAATGGATAGTTATTTAATGCAAAAGGGTCCACTTTATAAGGCTCATTATGTAGTTGGTACCCATTAGTGAAGGGACCACAAACAGTTAGTATTTTTTTCTATGGAAAAGATATTTAAAGAGATAGGATATTGTGGAATGTTTGTGTTGTATTGTGTATTTGGAGCTATGTTCAGTGAAAGGTTGCCCCGCCTTAAGAGACAAGTGAACATTGAATTCTTCTTCGCATTATCAATATACAAGGTTATCTTTACATATTTCATCTTATTGTGTCATCTTTCAGGTTAATCTACAATTATATTTTCAGTATACTTTGTTGTGTTTCAATTTTCAAGGGTTAAGGAACACTACAAGTGGTATCAAAGCTCTTTCCTAAGTTAATATGCCTCCAAATTTTAGTATAGTTTTTTTCTAGGCTAGAGACGTGTTCCAATGTCTTGAGTGATCGGTCATTCAACAGGTAAAATTGATGTTGGGGAAGAACACACGCAAGAAATACAAGTGGAATCACATTGTTGGAAACCCTTGTAAACCCTGTTGGTACCCCTTCGAGTAGTATTGCATCGGACAACACCTGTATATAAAATATCACTTCTATGTACCTTTGGGTATATCAAAATTCCCCTAGGTATACCTAAAACCATCTATAATTCAACTAGTTGATCATCTTGTTTCTATAGTAGACCAAGAACACCACTAGTGAATATCACTCTCTAGCACCAAGGTAGTCAGGTCGTATGACTAAGGACACGATTGAGCCTCCTTAGTTAGTGCCCTTAGATATTGGGGTGAGTATTACTATTGGACCCTACATGTATATCAAAGAGCTATAGCACCTGACACTCCTCTATCTCTAGGACCTTGCAAACCTTGATCATGTGGGTATACCTCTTGAGTAACCCTTTTCGGGTGGACCTCACAATACAATGATTTGGTGTATATGTGAAAAGACTCCTTTAAATCTATTGGTCATAGTGAGATAAGTGTATAATAACACTTCCACAAAGTCTTATGTGGTCCCATGGTTCAAACTTGCAACCTGGCCAACTTAGAGAACCAACAACATGCCCCACCTGCTTAGAACCAACGATAGATCCAACCCACTAAAGGCCAATAGATAGAAGAAAATGTGGCTAACATTGAGTCTACACTCCAAGTTATGAAGGCAAAAATGACCCAACAAGGAGATGATTATGTGGCCACTTTAATATCCATATATTAGATCCAAACATTGATCCAACCAAGGAGGAATTTACTCCCCCGGAAGTGTAGGTTGCACACACCTTTCAGGATAATCATTACCCACACTTTTAGGATCACAATTCATGGAACTATTTTCCAAAGGTTTACTTGAACAAATTTGATGGGTTGGATCTGTTGGGGTGGGTCACACAAGTGGAACAATATTTCTCTCTACATGGCATTACTGATCACCTACACAAACTAAACATGGGGGCCTTATATTTAGATGTTGAATGTTGGCAGTGGTGGCAAAGGTACGGGAAGGCTTATAAAGGATACATTTCCTGGACCCGGTTTATGAAAGTAATTTAAGATCATTTTTAATATGACACTTACAATTTGGGATGCCTATCAAAATTACATCAAATAGGCACAACTATGGAAGCAATTAAAGCACATGTTATGATGTAGCGCTCACAAACATGGTTGGAACCTTATGAAAAAGATAAAGAAGTTGAGATAATGATTTATGCACAAACCAAGAGACCTTTATTCACCACTCACCCTAACCCCCTGTGGTGACTACCCCCAACTCCTCCAAATCATATCCAATATGCATCCACAAGTTATATCCGGAAGAGATGGAAGAAAGTCAATGACTCTATATTTGCTAGAATTGTGATTAACGATATTTCAAAGGGAATAAATGTAAATAACATAAATTATTCCAAATGGATGTATCTCCACATAATTACTCATAGAACATTCTTGTTGAAGATACTCTTGAACCAATTTTGGAAAACAACCCCACCCCATGGAAGGTGAATCCCCCTTGCAAGCTCCTTACGAGGAACCCCAAATTTCTCTCCATGCCCTATCAGGTTTTTCGACACCCCAAACCTTGAAATTGATTGGATACATCAAGCACCAAAAAGTGATTGACTTGATTGATAGTGACATCACTCACAATTTTACCCATAGGTGATCTGAATCTTAGGGGGGCATATAGTCTAAGTTCGGATGTAAAAATCCATAAATCCATATAAGTGTAAAAGGGAGCATGATGAACATGTAATAAATGGATTTAATTGTTCAAAGTTGACTTCGTCAAGAAAACACCTTATAAAAAAGGTAATAGGAAGAGAGTTTAGATCGGGAAGAAGAGGTCCAAAAATTGGCCTCATTACATCTAATCGTTCATCTTAATAGAATCCTTCTTCTCCAACTCTTTCTCGCTTTCTCATATTTTTGTGGTGTATTTAGCTCATGGATTTTCATCAATTTTCTTGTGATTAATTTCATGGTATATTTGCATTATTTCTCTCCTCCTCTCTTGGCATTCAAGCCTTCCGTATTTGAGCCCTAATGATCTGGATCAATGGTATCAGAGCAAGGTTAGCACTCCATGGGAACAAGGGTTTGAAGCATGTTGCGGGTTCAAAGATTTTCAGCAAGAGCCATCCTTCTTTTGGTACTCTTAGAATCCATTTGTTGGGCCATACATTTGTTAGGATATTTACACACTTAGGAGTTAGTTAAGATCTGCTTGGTCTAATGTGTCATTAGGTAAAAGTGGGTTTCTTAGTATGTTTATTTAGTATGCATTAGTATGCATTTGTAGTTAGGAAATCTGACGGTCATGATATGTTCCCAACATAGAGTGATCTGACGGTTCATATTCTCCTCGATCTTAACGACCATTGATCTGTGGATTAACACCTGATTGTTCCATGATATCTATTTAAAGAGCATGGAGGGTCATTTGTTGATGATCAATTGTGAGAAACTCTTTTGTAAAATATCTCTGTAATCTTTTTCTTTTGCATTAATAAACTACGCCAAGTGGTCGCGTTGGTTGGGGTCGTGGATGTTTCCTCGCAGGGGTTTTACCACATCAAAACATCGGTGTGTTGATCTTTGATCTGGTTGTGTGAATGGTTACTAAAGGTGTTCATCCTTCTTTGGAATGCCTATGTTGTCGAACATGGTATTAGAGCATGTTTGAAGACCCGCTCATGTTGTAGATCGAGATTGTGAAGCCAAGTTGCCTCATCTCCATTTTTTGCCATTTCCGTACACTTTTGGGCTGAGATAACTATTCCATTGCGTCCAGAGCACTCATTTCAATTAGGAACACTTTTCGTTTCACTCGAAAAGGTTTCCTTTTTCCCAATATACTGTCATTTTAGTCAGATCCGGAGGTATAAAGCCTGAGTACGCATTTTTTAAATTTTTGAAAAGTATTATTTTGGTTTTATTTAAATTTTATATTATTTGTTTCTGGGTTGCTACTCTTTTAGATCTGCATATTCTCTTTTCCCCACTCCCTGTGCAATCTTGGAAAATCAGAAACAGATAGGAAAAGGTGCATCTTTCGGGTAAGCTAACCGAGATCTAACATTTGTTGTCATCGAGAAGCGAGATTTTTTTCTTGTGTGAAAAGCGGTTTTTTTAGCAGGCTCTCCAAAGACGTCAAAAACAAAAAAAATCCTCTTGCTAAACAATACAATATGTTTTGATAGACCATTTGGTTAAAATTTTCCTTATTAAGTAAGAGGTCTTGAGTTCAAGTCTCTCTTTTTGTTATTTTTTTTGAAAAAATTCATGCTCAAATTGTAAAGTATATTTCACTTAAAGTATAAAAGTGAATCACTATAAGTAGCCTTAATATTTTATTTTAGAGTTATTTATTTTGCATGCAGCGTTTCTTTTATAAAGTAACTTCATTGTAAAAGTGATCCCCACTTCTCTTTATAAAAGTGGGTCACTTCATAAAGCAACTTACACCACCATGTGGTCATTTGGTTATTGTTTATGTCGTTTTTAAAAAGGGCATAACTTTCACATCTGAAGTTTGTTTTTAGTGTCGTTTTTTTTTAAACCGCATAATTTTTCGAGATCTTTCCATCTAGATCATTAGTTTCATTTTTTAAATCCATATTATCTACATATTTAATATGGCTTCTTCCAGTAATATTTTTCTTACTAGCATCAACTACTTCCAATGGAAATCTCATAAGGAAGATTTATTAAGAAGTAAAGGCTTGTATCGGATTACCTTAGAAAAGGAAAAAGAACCCACTGATGATGATAAGAAAGTCAAATGGGCTAATAGGAGTGACGAAGCACGTGGACTAATCAGAATGTCCATCTCTCTTGATTTAAGGTTCCACCTTAAAGAAATTGATGACCCCGGTGAAGCTTGGGAAAAGATTGAATCTATGTTCGGTAAACTCAATATTATTCGATCACAACAGTTAGAAAATCAAGTACTGAGCTTAAGTCCAAGTTATTTTTCTTGCCTTGGAGACTATCTATCTAAGTTTAAAACACTCATAATTTTATGTGAGAATAAGAGATAAAAATGGAGGAAGAGCATTGCATTTATCTTATTCTTTCTAAGCTAGGTAGTGCATATTCTATGTTTGTATCTACCTTTTATGCCATGAGAGAGGCTCTAGGGAAATCTTATCAAAAACCCACTCTTGAGTCCTTTTGTGCTGCTTTGATTAGAGAGGAAGATAAGCTTGTACAACTTGGAGTGATCAGCACTACAGGTACCTCCAATAAAGCTTTAGTTGCCCAGCAGAAAAATAAACCCAAGTATCCCAAGAAGCAACATCCTCGCTACAACAAAAAGCAACATAAGGGTCCCAAACCCACTCAAACAACTTCATCTCCTAATGGAGACAAAGGAGCAAAATATAAAAATAATAAGACTAACAGACATTGCAACTTTTGTGATAAACATGGTCATGATGAGTCCAAAAGTTTCAAGAAGATGGCAACTTTAGAAGAAGCACAACATCAGTATTGATTCTACTTCTTCTTTTTCTTCTCATGGACATGCACTTTTTTCTTCTGGTTTCTCCTTCAATACAACTTCTACTTCTACTTCTGATGAGTGGCTTATTGATTTTGGAGCATATTATCATATGGATAAGGATAAATACATATTTTCTACTCTAAATGAATGTAACACCAAGAAAATATTTGTTGGTGATGATAGATCTCTTAGTGTTGTAGGATCTAGAACAATTCAAGTAGATAATGGTCATTTCCATGATGTATTATGTGTTCCAAGTCATTCTTGTAACCTTCTATCAGTATATCAAATAACTCATTCAGGTGAAGGTAAAACCGTAGAGTTTTCACCTCACCAAGTTGTAATCAAGGATCTAAAATATCCTAAGCATGTTCTTGCAACTGGAATTGTTGATGATATTACCAAGTTGTACAAGTTTGACAACTTTGGGTCATCAGTTTTTGTTCCTCATAGCAATGGCTTGAGAAAACTTTGGCATGAGCAGTTTGGTCATCTAAATTATCGCTCATTGCAGCAACTATGTAATCAACATATGGTGACTGGTCTTCCTCTTGTTTCATGTAGAGATGGTGTTTATGCCGATTGTGTTCTCGACAAACATCATCGGGACAATTTTGACAAACGTGCCTCTTGGCACGCCTCGAGCCCCTTACAACTTGTTCACAATGATTTGTGTGGTCCAATTTCTTCTCTTTCCTTTTCTAGGTGCAAGTGTTTCCTAACTTTCATTGATGACTTTTCCAGACGTACTTGGGTTTACTTCTTAAAACTTAAGAGTGAAGTTTTTGACAAGTTTTTGGCCTACAAGGCCCTTGTAGAAAAGAAATCTGGACATCAA
>SNQJ01S0081892.1:44491-62844 GCA_010110895.2 Picea sitchensis
AAAAGAAATCTGGACATCAAATTCAAAGGTTAAGAACAGATAATGGAGGCGAATATGTGAACAATAATTTTACAAGTTATTGTACTACACAGGGCATCCAAATGCAACACATTGTTCCATATACACCAAAACAAAATGGTGTTGCTGAGAGAAAGAACCGCAATTGTCGAGAGTAAATCACACTCCCACAAAGGCTCTAAAAAATATAACACTAGAAGAAGCTTGGACTAAAATTAAACTAGATGTAAGTCACTTCCATGTATTTGGCAGTATAACATGGGCTCACATTCCTGATGAGAAAAGGAAAGCATTGCAGCCTAAAAGTGAGAAGTGTATATTTGTTGGTTATTCTGAAGATGTCAAAGGTTATAGACTTCTTCAACTACATTGTAATGAAATTATTATTAGAACAGATGTTAAATTTGATGAAAATCTCTTGGCCTGCGAGCCTAATTCGACGTTCGTGCCTTCTTTGGCCTGTGAGCCTAATTCGACATTTGTGCCTTCTTCTGCTCCTATTTTGGTTTCTTCTTCAGATGATGACAGTGAGGATGAAAATCCACCTCTTCCTACTCACCTTCCTCCGGATGATTCCTTTGAACTTGAACCAACACCAGTTCCATCGCTTCCTAGATGGGTCTGTTCAACACGAGAAGTAGTTGGTGGTCTTGTCGATGATCCTTGAAATCAGCGTCGAACACGTTCACAATTCCAACGAGCCTCTTCTCTTTTGGCTCAAGTTTTCGAGATTCATGATCGAGAGACATTTGTAGAAGCTTCAGGTCATCTAGATTTGGATATAGCAATAAATGATACTTGGGATCTTGTACCTCTTCCAAAAGAAAGAAAACTTGTCAGATGTAAATGGGTCTATAGAACTAAGTATGCATTAGATGGAAGTGTTGGAAGACACAAAGCTCGGTTAGTTGCCAAAGGATTTTCCCAAGTTGAAGGAATTGACTATAATGAAACCTTTGCCCTTGTAGCCAAAATGAATTCCATCTGCCTTGTTCTTGCCCTTGCTGCCTCACATAAATGGGAGGTCCAGTAGAGGGATGTTAAATCCTCCTTCTTGCATGGAGATTTTCAAGAAGAAATCTACATGGAACAACCTCTTGGCTATGTCCAGAATGACTCTAGCCTTGTTTGTCACCTTAAGAAATCTCTTTATGGTATTAAGCAAGCTCTCTGAGCTTGGTATGCCAAAATGGACAACTTTTTTATTGACACCAGATTCTCTAGATGTCATTCTGATCCTAATGTATATACCAAGAAAGTAGGAATTCATCTCATAATCCTTGTCCTTTATGTTGATGACCTTATCCTTACTAGTAGTGACTCAAAACTTTTAAACCATGTGAAAACCAACCTTAAGAATAAATTTGAAATGAGAGACTTAGGTTTTTTGCACTATTTCCTTGGCCTCCAAGTTTTGCAAACCAATGAAGGAATTTTTCTTTCCCGGTCTAAGTATGCTTGCGACCTTCTTCGTCGCTTTCACATGGACGATTGTAAACCTACCCCTTATCCCTTCCAGTCTAGATTCAAGCTTGTTGCCACCTGTACTTCTCCTGAAGTTGATGCAACCGTGTACCATCAATTAGTTGGTAGCCTCTTATACTTGACTCATACCCATCCTGATCTTTCCTTTGTTATTGGTCTTGTTGCCCGGTATATGCAAACACCCCATGAAATCCATTGGAAAGTAGCTAAAAGGATACTTTGTTATGTTTGTGGTACAGTTCAGTTCGAGATACATTACAGTTCAGGGGGGGCTCCCTTATTTGTTGGTTTCACTGATTCAGATTGGGCTGGTGACCCTGATGATCAGAAGTCTACTACAGGTTATGTTTTCAGCCTTGGTTCAGGACCTATCACTTGGGCCTGTAAGAAACAACAGGATATTGCACTTTCTTCATCAAAAGAAGAGTACCGAGCAACGGTAAATGCAAGTCAGGAATCCTTGTGGCTTCGACAGATCCTTTCAGGGTTTGGATTCTAGCAGCAGCATCTGACCAGCCTTTGGTATGACAATCAAAGTGCCATCAATATCACCAAAGACCTAGTTCAACATCAGCACAACAAACATATCGAGCTACACATGCACTTCATCAGAAATCTCATTCATAATTGCATTCTTATAGACAAAAGTTGTTAGATCATATCTAACAATCCCTCATCTTGCATTCTTATAATTACACATAGATATGACTCATCCACTCCATTGTTAGGATATTTAGACACTTAAGAGTTAGTTAAGATCTACTTGGTCTAATGTGTTGTTAGGTAAAAGTGTGTTTCTTAGTGTGTTTCTTTAGTATACATTTGTAGTTAGAAAATTCGACAGTCACGATATGTTCTCGACATAGAGTGATCCGGCAGTTCATATTCTCCTCGATCTTAACCACCATTGATCTGTGGCTTAACACCCAATTGGTCCATGATCTCTATTTAAAGAACATGGAGGGTCATTTGTTGATGATCGATTGTGAGAAACTCTCTTGTAAAATATCTCTATAATCTTTTTATTTTTCATTAATAAACTGCTCCAAGTGGTTGCGTTGGTTGGGGCCGTGGATGTTTCCCCATAGGGGCTTTACCAGTCAAAACATTGGTGTGTTGATCTTTGATCTGGTTGTGTGAGTGGTTACTAAAGGTGTTCATCCTCTGTTGGAATACTTGTGTTGTCGAACAATATTGTAAGCATCACAGTTGGTCCAAAGGCATTACAGGGTTTTTCTGCCCTCAGATCTTCGTTCACCATTGCAGGAGCATCCATACATGGATTTACTACATCCATTGGTCTGCAACATTTGCAGGGTTTCTATTCTTTCCTCGAAGGTTCTGTGACCTCTACAACATCTCATACTGCTCTACAAACCCTTGGCATTATGTGTACATCCTCCATAGAAGCAGAATCTTGGATGAAATGTAGGACTACCCTCTTCTATAAACTTTACAGAGATTTTGTGATCTCCACACAGTGTTTTAGAGGCTCTATCATATCTCATCAGAAATTTTTTCCATCATCTCAAATGGGTATTTCACGGAATTTTGTTTCATTTCTTGGTTTGAGAGATCTCGCTCATTGAAGATATGTGTGTCTTTGTTCCAAGACGGTCGCGCATACCTAACACTTCAGAAAAAAACATCCTCACTCCCTGGGACACCTCAAAAAAAATTCCATAGCTTATCGGAAAAAAAAATTCCATCATCTCAAATGGGTATTTCACGAAATTTCGTTTCATTTCTTGGTTTGAGAGATATCGCTCATTGAATATTTGCATGTCTTTGTTCAAAGACAACCGCGCATACCTGGCATTTAGCAAGATTTTTCTCACTCCATGGGCCACCTCAGAATAAATTCCATATACTGATGGAAATATCTCTTCAGTGGCTCAAATGGTTCTTTGATGAAATTGGATTTCATAACTTGTAGTGAAAGCTATGAATAAATTTGCAAAAGGATGTTCACAACCCCCAAAGTCACGATTTTTCCATATTATTTTTTAAATTTTCTGATTTTATTAAAATTTCTTTATTTTTCTACCCATGTACAATGTCATTGTCAACTAGGTTATGGTTCAACCACAAACCCATAGTTATGGGTCAACCACACAAAACCCTTCTCTTCATTGGGCATTAACACATTGTAATCATAATGGTACGATAATGGGGTTTCTCTTTTTAGCATCGGTGAAATGATGGGGACCATCATTTTCTAAGGGGGGAGGATTGATCTGAATATTAGGGGGGCATATAGTCTAAGTTCAAATGTAAAAATCCATAAATCCATATAAGTGTAAAAGGGAGCATGATGAACATGTAATAAATGGAGTTAGTTGTTCAAAGTTGACTTTGTCAAGAAGACACCTTATAAAAAATGCAATAGGAAGAGAGTTTAGATCGGGAAGAAGAGGTCCTAAGATTGGCCTCATTGCATGTAATGGTTCATCTTAATAGAATCCTTCTTCTCCAACTTCTCTCTTTCTCTTTTTGTGGTGTATTTAGCTCATGGATTTTCATCAATGTTCTTGTGATTAATTTCATGGCATATTTGCAAGATTTCTCTCCTCCTCTCTCGGCATTTGAGATTTCTGGATCTGAGACCTCAAGATCTAGATCAATAGGAGAGTAGAACAACACACCCATTGTTATGTATGTTCCATATCTAATTTTCAAATTATGATAGCTAATGGTGGTACAATGAAATGTGGGGGCCACTGTGAAAATCTGAAACTACAAATTAGTGAGTATCATCTCACAACTCACATGTTTTCTATTGAATTGGGTTGTTGTGATATAGTTCTTGGGGAATAATGGTTATGCACTTTGGGACCGGTCACCGTGGATTTCATATAATTATACATGAGCTTCATGTAGGAAGGATAGAAACATACCCTCAAGGGGCTTACATCTAGTTCCCTTTAAATTATCACCTCTCATCGTATAGAGAAGTTGTTGAAGAAAGGCTACTCAGGTGTTATTGCATAATTTATTTTCATATAAGTAGTCAACACCACACCAAAATATATTCACCTTTATTTGTAGTTGGTTGTCTCTAAGCATCAACATGTATTTGAAATGCCACAAGGTTTACCACTTTCATGTGGGGAACATGACCATGGTATTCCCCTCATTCCAAGTAGTCAACCACCCAATGTGCATTCTTATCGTCCCCCTTTTGCACACAAAAATGAAATTGAAAATATCATTAGAAATTGTTGGAGACAGGAGGCATACATCCTAGTACTAGTCGCACTCATCATTGGCGGTCATGGTATTAGAGAAGGAAGGTACTTGGTGCATGTGTCTTAATTTCCAGGATCCAATAAGTTGACCATCGATGACAAATTTCCTATCCCAATTATTGATGACCTCTTTGATGAACTTTATGGAGCCAAGTTTTTCATTAAACTTGACCTTTGCTCTGGCTACCATCAGATCAAGATGAAAGAGGCAGACATCCCTAAGACCACTTTTTGTACACATGAAGGTCATTATGAGTTTTTAGTGATGCCTTTTGGCCTTTGCAATGCTCCATTAACTTTCCAGAGCCTTGTGAATAAGATATTTCACCCATTCCTATGCAATTATGTGATAGTATTCTTTGATGATATTCTTATCTACAGTAAAACATGGGAATACCACATAAAGCATGTTGATAAGCACTACAACTCCTATAGGATCACCAACTATTCAAAAAACACTCCAAATGTACTTTTGGGGTATCACGTTTGAATACTTGGGTCACATTATAATCTAGGAGGGAGTATGAGTTGATCCCAAGAAAGTCACAACTATGCAAGATTTGTCCTATCCCAAAACCCTCAAGATATTATGTAGATTCTTAGGACTTACAGGATACTACAGGAAGTCTCTGAAAAATTATGGAAAAATTGTTGCTCCCTTAACCTCGCTACTAAAAAAGAATGCATTTGTTTGGAATGAGGCCACTGAATAGGCCTTCTCAACTTTAAAGGATTCCATGTGCACAAATTCAATATTGGTTGTGCCAAAATTTACAAAGACTTTTGTCTTGGAATGTGATGCCTTCGACAGAGGTCTTGGAGCGATATTGATGCAAGAAGGGTGTTCTTTGGCATTCACTAGTAAGTAGTTATGTGATTGAAATTTGGGTAAATCCGCATATGAGAAAGAGATGATGGCCATCCTACATGCAGTAGAGACTTGAAACCCATACCTTATCAGGCGACGCTTCTAGATCAAGACTAACCATCATAGTTTGAAGTACTTTCTTGAACAAAGGTTATCCTCACCAGAGCAACATAAGTTGGCCACCAAGCTACTAGGGTATGACTATGAGATTATATATAAGAAAGGTGAAGAAAATGTGGTAGCTAATGCCTTATCTTGATAATTTGAGGAGGATGGATCCCTCTTCTCCTTATCTTTACCCATTCTATGTTGGCTTGAGGAAACCTATAAAGAATGCTTGGAAAATGAAACTATCATTTAACTCATCCATAAGATTTAGGAAGATCCCAACCCTCCTAAGGGATATACATGGAAGCTAGATACATTGTGATATAAAGAACACAGTGTTGTAGTAAAGAATTCTTCCTTGAAACAAATAATATTAGAGGAATTCCATTCATCACCTACATTTGGTCACTCTGGGTTTCATAAATATATGAATGAACTAAGCGCTCGTTCTTTTGGGAGGGCATGAAAACTGATACTTCAGATACTTAAAGGGTGCAAGAAGAAATGGTGACAGGACAAGTTTCACCTTAGTTCAACTAGGTACCACCACCATACAATAATGTGCAACATCAGTATAACACTGCGCAGCCGCATTACAACAACGAGAATCCACAATATAACCGCGTGCAGTATAATCAAGTACCTCAGTACAACGCACCACGAGGAGATCTAGGTGGAGCATGAGGAAGAGGAGGATTTGGATGAGGCATAGGACCAGTTGTGTGCCACAACTACCAACTAACAAGACATTATGCAAGGAAATGTCCACTTCCACCAACAACATGTATATATTGTCGTGAAACAGACCATGATATAGAATATTGTTCAAAACTCTTGGGAAAGATCCAAGAAAAAAGGAACCAGAACAACCAGAATGTCCAATGGAGCTCTACAAAATCTAGGGAGGATGGGAGAAACATTAATATAGTCACTCGAGGGGTAGCCAAGATAGGATCAAATGCAATAAAACAAGATCCAATGCAACACCAATGGGTTAAGATGAATACTGAGCCACAAAAGTAGTTTGATGCACGAAAAGAAAAGAAAGCATTCAGGGAGGCTAGACAAGAGTTTCTCGAGCAAAATTTTATGTCTACATCAGTTGCGTAGCAAAATCAAAACTCACCAATGTACGAAATTCCATCCTCAATGGACCACACCAATGAAGCACAACTGTTAGAGAAAGTATGTAACATAAAAACTTTTCTACAATCCTAAGTTAAGTTATTGAAGGACCCATCATCTGTTAATATCTTACAAAATATGCTAGACAGATGTAAAACATAGGCAAAAGGAAAGTTAGAACAGAAAACAATCAATCATCTCCATACAAGAAGAAGGACAAGTAGAGAATTCAGACTGAATGCCAACATTGGATATTTTAATATGGGTGATATCATACTAGATTTAGGCTCTGAAGTAAATGTTTTACCTAAGAAGACATGGCAGTGTATGGGACAACCCACACTAGGCTATTCACTTGTCCAACCAAAATTAGCAAATCAACACAGAGTGCTACCAATTGGAAGGCTTAAAGGTGTGACAGTAGATTTGGATGGAGTGCGCACTATGGTATATTTTGAAGTAATAGAGATAGTAGATGGAACAATGCCTTATCCAACATTGCTTGGATTGGATTGGGCATTTGATAACCAGACCATAATCAACATGAAGACAAGGAAAATGACATTTGAATCAGGTGAATATAGAGTCATTGCACCATTAGATTCTTCAGAAGGAGAAAGGTTTGTAGAACGCACTTGTTTGGATTTGGAAGAAATAAACCAGTTGTACAAAACCACCACGCGAGAAGAAGATTATGTCAACCCAACTGTAGATGGGGTACTTAGCTGGAGAAGCATTACATCATGTACTTATGATTTAGATATTGGTTTGGAGAATTGGCATCAACGATTACATGAAGTTTCCACAAGAAGGTGCGCAAGAATAGACTATGCAGTAAGATGTGTTGGCACAGAGATAAGAGAACCTCCCATTTTTCATGGGGTAAATGACTTAGAGGAATTTCTGACAAAATATGAAGAGGAAGTATTATAAAATTAGAGGCTCTTAGCCCTAGACATTGCACTCAAGGCCACACCTACAAGATGGTGGGGTGCGCACAAGGAAACAATTCAAGACTAGTATTAATGTAAACGATTATTGCGCATTAGATTCAGTGCAGAGCATGGGAGAAATAAAATGCAGAGGTATGATGGAAAGGGAAAACCAATTGAACACTTAGAGAAGTGCAGAACACTGTGGAGGATGACACCACCAGGGGAATGGCCTCATCACTTTATCAATACATTGGAAGGAATTCCAGGGAACTGGTATATAAACCAAGAGATGCGCAGAGGTACTACATAATGGACAACATTACATCAGAACTTTCTAGTAACCTTCTCATTTGAAAATGAGAACCCCAACATGGATTCGGCACTGAAGATGATACAAGGAATGATATTTTCTAATGAACCAAAGGTTGAAATCATGACAGAATAACAACAAAACAGACAGACAGTCAAAAAGCTACTTTCATGCTATCATGTTGAAGAGAAAGCACTAGATGAATATGATCCACACAACATTTAGATTACAGAGATTGAGGGAGAAAGAGAGGTGGAAGGTCCATCTCTGGAGTGAGAAGTATTTACTGCACCAATCAAAGTTAATAAAGTTAACATTGGGATGAATGACAATCCTAAAATGGAAAGTATTGGAGACTATTGGGATGAACAAACAGTAGACAGAATAACATAGTTATTGCGTGAATACAATGACATGTTCCCAACGACCATTACAAAGATGAAAGGCATAGAAAGGGAGCTAGGGGAGATGAAGATACCTCTCAAAGCTAAGGAAAGACCTGCCAGGCAGAGACCTTACAGACTGAATCCAGTGTATAAGTAGAAAGTGAAAGAAAAAATTGACAGAATGTTGGAAGTTGGTATCATAGAACCAGTAGAGGAATCTGAATGGATAATTCCTATGGTAGTCTAAGAAAAGAAACAAGGGGGGATAAGGATTTGTGTATAACTTTGGAAACTAAATGATTATTGCTTACATGACCCTTTCCCTACCCCTTTCACAGATGAGGTCTTAGAGAATGTGGGAGGCCAGGAAGCATATTCATTTACAGATGGATTCTCAGGTTACCATCAGATCAAAATAGCTCCAGAGGACAGGTATAAGACTACTTTTGCTACAGAATGGGGATCCTACCAATATATAGTCATGTCATTTGGGCTGAAGAATGCACCAGCCATATTTTAAAGAGTAGTCATAGTTGTTTTTAAGGAATCCATACCTAGTTTAAAAAGAATATAGAGCAGTCATATATTAAAAAGAAGAGTTTCAAGGAAGGAGACCTAGTTTTTCTCTATAACAGTAAAAATTTTCAACACCCTGGTAAAGTTAGAATGCATTGGCTAGGGCCATATGAAGTAAAGATTGTCACAGATGGGGGATCTGTACAACTAAAATATTTGGGAGGAACATAACTGAAAGGAATGATCAACGGTAGTCGACTGAAACTGTATAGGTAGAGTCGACCTACTAACCCTTAAAATTCACAACGCAATGAGAAAGGCATGTATATAGTGTACTATAGCAGAGATTAGGACATAGAAATGATAAAAAAAAAAGGAGAAAAAGAAGACAAAAGAAATACAAAAATAGAAAATGGAAAGAAAAAAACAAAAAGACGCAGAAGTTGACTTAACCATAAGAAAGTGTGAAAAAAATTGCGCACAGTAATTACCACGACAAACATCAAAAGACAACGCACAGGAAAAATTACACTCAGCAGAAATGCATGCAAAAAGTGAAAAACCGACATGACTGGGTCTATAAAAGGCGGAAAGCACGTGTTTATTCAACACTTAGCGAGTTTTGAGAACAGAGGGAAATACAAAGAGCGTGCCCTAGCTAGAATTGTACAGTGAAGCAAGCGAGTGTGCGACTTAGAGAAACGATGACCCCACTGAAGTTCAGTGCTCCAGGCCAGTATGTACGGGTTACTCGGCAAGGTCAGAGGCGCAAGGAAAGAATGAGACAACCTGAAAACATGGTCGAGCTCGAAGATGTCACCACCTCTGACATGGAGTCAGTCAGCCCAACATGGGTGGAAGAGGAAACATCAACAATGCAACAAGGGGAAATAGGGCAGAGCTTCAGAGCTCAGAATGGTATTTCGAACCCTAAACCTAACATGCCTGTGAATCCTAACGAAACAATGGGACCACGACAGACCCACGAAGGCAAGGAAGTGTTGATTGAGGATATCACCAACCAGCCGGAGTCTGAAAGGTAAGAAGAGGACGTAGACCCAGTAGAGGCAGGCCCATCTACTGTGGGACAGAAAATAAAGGTGCAAGATGCCATGGATATTACACTCCCTTATCTCCCAGATGCAATGATTAATGTGGATGGCATGCTAGGAAAGGTACCAAAACTTAGGTACGCAGACCACGTTGTGCGCGATGCGGCCAAATTCCCAGATTTGGTTGAGCAGACTTATTTAATAAACATAGGGGAAATTGGACCCCTAGGAAAACCAATAATGGAGCCCGCACAGTGGATAACCAGGCTGTATAACTCTGGCATTATGAACCTATTGGATATACCACATTTCGGGTGCGGTAAGAATGTTGAGCTCTGCATCGAAAAACTAGTTGCCCGCGTACATGGAGGAATCATGTGGATGGATAGGCCAATACAGATAGATGTGGCACTAATTTCCAAGATCACAGGACTATTCAAAATTGGTGTGTAGCCAGAGGAATACTTGGATAACAAGGCGCGCGAGAAGGAAATAACAGAGTTGGTCAAAGTGTGGTTTGGCACCAGTTGGGGCAATCGAGGCATCGTACTCAAGGATATCAACGATGATGCAACAAGGTTCTCCAACAAGCTCATAGCTTGCAAACTATTGAGGAAATTTCAAAAAGAAGAAGCACCAACAGGTTTTATTGCAGTAGCCACGCAGTGCGCGAAAGGAGTAATGTTTAGTTGGGCACCATACCTATTGAACTAGTTTTTGATAAACTGTAGAGATGTGCAGGACAATGGAACTGAGTTCCATTACTCCTGGCTAATCATTATGATAGCATTGGCAAGATGCCAGGAACTAAAATTCTCAAAGTTCTTGGATAGGATGGGGAAATGTTATGCAGCTAGATATGAGTCCCTCTGGTAGGCCAAGGATAACAAGACGCAACAAGAAAACAACACAGTTTTTGCAACGTTGATGGAAGAGATACAACAACACACAACTAATGTATGGTGCATATCTGTGGAGGTGATCCAGAAGACTGAAGGGATATCCAATTTCAAGGCATCTCGACACCACATGTGGATCCAGGTTGCAAAGGATCCAAAGAAGGTATGGCTAGAAATGTAGTATTGCATCACCAAAGAAGAAGTGGATTAGATAGTTAAAGGTTGGCCTGCGTAGTGGCAGCTGCCAGTATCAAAATCGGTAATAAGGCCAATCACGATGCAATCCTCCAAGCCTAAGGATAAGGCTAAAGCGGGCTCTTCAGCGAGAACAAACATCCCGACAGATAATATTAGAATGGCTACAGCGCAGAATCATCCAACTAGGAGCAGCGCAGTACCGAAACGACCAAGGAGAACAACAATAACAACAAGGATGGGCAGCCAGCCACAGACCGAAAAGAAGGATACTCCACATGATGGAGAAGAGAGGGTCCAAGGTACAACAAGTATGGTGTAGCCCTCACAGACAATAAGGAAACCAGCACAGGAAAAAGAGGCATGCAAGAAAAGGAAGTATAACATAGAAGACCCAGTCATCACCCTAATAGAGGATGATGCGGAGCTAGTCACAGACAAAGTCCAAGATAGGGGGGAAGAAGTGGTCCTCATTGAAGAGGTGCAATGCAAAGAGATCATGGCCAAGCTCATAAAATTCCATGAGAATCTCCAACAATTATGGATCTAGGCATGACCACAGGCTGCAGCGCATCAATAGGAAAAGACATAATGACCCCTTACGCAGAAAGAAGGAGAGGAGACAATATAGTTGGTAGTCCAAGTCAGGGAGACTTTTAGAGTCACGCCAAATGATCAGACTGGATTGGGAGACTACACAGAAATCCATTGGGAACATGGAGAAATTTGAAGTCATCATGGCACAAATACCCACCAAGGTACTGTACGGACTACGGGCCAACATAATGCAAGAGGTGCAATCTAGGGCCCGCGTGGATGGAACCAACTTGAGGGTGGGAAGAGGAGTCACTGAAATGCTACAAATAACATGTGACCAACTAACTTCGGATAAAGAAGAGCAGAAAGTATCCACAGATAAACTGGAACATGGATTAACAATGATTTATGATCACATCCTAGACAGTGCCCAAACACTTGAGAGGAATGTAGAGGATAAGATCAACATGATCTCCCAAACAATTGAAAAATATAAGTAGGAAATTGAGGAGCTCAAAGAAAGGCTCAATCTTACGACTCCTCTCGAAGTCCGAGAATGGAGAGAACAACAATCTACAATCCATATAGTTGATATGGAGAAAGAAGCAAAGGCAGTAGAAGAGTTGTTCGACAGAGCCGTGTAGATATGGACTATCCTGGAAGAAGATGAGAAGGTACAACAGTGGGACCAAGAAGAGGAGACAATTAGCATTGCCATACAAGAGCTAAAGCAAAGGCAGAAAATAATGAGCATCACAGAGTGCTTGAAGGGAACTCAAGACATAAAGAAGTTGCAGACAGAGTTGAAAAACACACAGACAAAGAAGCAAGAAAGACAAGCCGAATTGGAACTCCTCCAAGAATAAGCAACACATATTATTGTGCAGTTAGAGGAAGAGAATAAAATTATGGCACATGCACACACAGAGGGTGCAACATTGATGGAGCAAGAGATAACAACGCAGTCAGTGGAGGCACTAACAAAAAAAGTTGTGCAGATCAAGGCAAAAGGAAGGGAACTAGCAGAAAAGTTCCACAATTTGGACACAACAGTACAAGGAGCGTGCACTGCGTGAGTGGATCAGGATGAGCCACATGTCAGCGTTGGGGGCTTGTTGGGCATAGGCCTATTTTGAGGAAAGAACTATTTTTGGAAGGAAATACCTAATTTTGGAGCACGCGCAACAGCTGGCAAGAAAGCAGCATGCAGAAAAGGAAGGAAAAGCAACATGCAAGAGGAAAAGCCATGTGTGAGGAGGAAGACAAGCCTAACCATATTAAGGTTAGGGTTTTTTATAAGGATTGTAATGGCTATAAGCCTGTAAAATAGTATAAATAAGAACCTAGGAGGTCTAGGTTGGGGTTCTGTGATGTACGTTCAGTTTTTGTTAAGTGGCTAAAGATTGTTAAAAATTGTGGTTGAAAGTTGTTGAGTTGTAGAAGAGTCGAGTAAGGTAGATTTTGAGGGTTAGATCATAGGTTGAGGATCCTGGTGTGATCTAGTCTGCCTCACAGAGATTCATGAACCTTTTCATGATTGTATGATTGAGGATGTAATGCATGCAGTGCCAAATTTTGCAGCAGACTAAATAAAAGAGCAAAGAAGCCAAATCTTTGTGGATGTAGCCCAGAAGGGGGTGAACCATGGTAAAACTTGTGTTATATGTGATGTTTATTGAATTCTTACTTCCTATTAATGGTTATCTTATGAATGAATGATTAACTAGATGTATTAGAATGCACACATGAGCCTAAATACGAATGAATCCTAGAAATACTTGAACGAATAACAAGATTAATGCATGAAGAAGATAGAATACAACACGATATCCCCACTCATTCCTAGACTGCAAGTACTTGATCATTACAGTCACTCATAGAGATATCTCAGGTGAGACTGTGTGTGTGCACTGCGCGTAGCATTTCCTTCTAGTTTACTAGGAGGGCCGATAGTTTTAGAGAGTTTTGTTGGAAACCTATTCAGATCTGAACCTGGGTCAACCCAAGAAGAAGTAGAAGGGAGATTAGACCAAACAAATTTTCCTTATCAAGGAATTGGGGGTCTAAGATTCAGATGTCTCAAGTAACTAGAGTTTCTATGATTCTTGTCCAACTTGATTACAAAATTATTTTCAACTAGAAGAAGTAGAATTCACTTGTTTCTCTTGCAAATCTTCAAGTATTTTCCTGAGCCACACAATCTCCTTTGTCGCTTTTGTAGCTGCCACATATTCTTCCTTTGTTGTGGAATCTTCTAGAACTGATTGTTTTCATGTTCTCTAGGAGACAACTACTGATCCAAGACTCATGAGATAGTCTGAAGTTGATACTCTATTTTCCTTATCTCGATCAAAGTCTGAATTAGAATATCTGATTAGGTTGAAGTCATCCACCTTGAAGTACCTGAGTCCAAAATCTTGAGTTCCTTTCAAGTATTTTAGAACTCTTTTTGCAGCAGACCAATGTCCTTCACAAGGATTTTCCATGAACTTGGAAAGTGTCCCAACAACAAATGAAATGTTTATATGGTAGTAGTAACATAGATAAGACTTTCCACAAGTTGTCTATACTTGGTTGCATCCTCAAATTCATTCCCTATTTTTGTGTGAGTTTCAAATTCGTTTCCATTGGAGTAGAAACATGATTGCACTCAACCATGCCAAACTTGTTCAACAATTCTCTAATGTACTTCTTATGGGAGATGAATAGGTACTTTGGATTTTGAATCACTTCAATGCCCAAGTAGTAGTGAAGATGTCCCAAATATGGCATCTCGAATCCTTTCTTCAACTCTTTCTTTATGGATGCAATGTAGCTCTCATTGTTCCCTGTTATCAATAGATCATATACATATAATACAAGATATACAACCGTTTTCCTAACTTTCTTGACAAACAAATTTGCATCGTCAAGATTGAAATGCTTGAAATTCAATTTCAGAAGATTACTGGTTAACTTCTCATACCGTGCACGTGGTGCTTGTTTCAAGTCATATAAGGATTTGATGAGATTGTATACCTTATGTTATTGTCCCTTCAAAACAAATCCTTTTGGTTGAGACATGAACACATTCTCTTTCAAGTCTTTATTCAAGAAATAAATCTTCACATCCATTTGATGAATTTTCCATCCATTTTGTGTTGCCATGGAAAATAGAGTGTGAATGGTGACCCATTTTGTTGTGGGGGAAAAAGTCTCCTCCTAATCAATGCCTTCTTTATGTGCAAATAATTTTTCCATGAGCCTTGCTTTGTGTTTGTCAAGTGAGTCATCTGATTTTTGCTTGTTCTTTAATACCCACTTTCATTCCATTGGTTTGGTTCCAAATGGAGGGTCCACCAAATTCCAAGTCCCATTATTGATGAGAGCATCATATTCCTTCTGCGTGGCTTCTTTCCATTCATAATGAGAAGTGGCTTCTTTAAAGGAAGTCGGTTCATGGTTAGTATATAAATTCAACTCACAATCATATGAAACATCCATGTCATATACATCACCCGAGTTTGAATTATCTACATTACCTCCATCTTGTTTTGATGACAATCTGGTTGTCGATTTTCGGACCTCATCATGATGAACACTTTCAAGTGTTTTTGTGAGCCATTTTAGTGGACCTTTCTGAGATGGTCCAGGTTGCTCAGTTGATTGAGATGGTGTTGAGTTCTCATTAAGCCTCAGTTTTTCAATCCTCTCAATCACATCATCCAACTGAATCTCCAGTTTTGATGAAGTGGCAGGAATTTCTTCATGAGGGGAATATGGTGCTTCATAAGGAGATTTCATAGATTGACCCAATATAGGGATTCCCCCTTCAAGATGTGGAATCCCATCATCAAATTCATGATATGTCTTTACATGAGTGAATCTATCCAGATGATCAAGTTGCCTCTCAATAGTTTTGTCTTTCTTGGAGGATTCAAGAAATATCACATCTCTGGAAAGGATGAATTTCTTGTTTGTCTCATCGTAGAAATGATATCCCTTGGTGGTATTTGAGTACCCCAAGAAGATGCATTTCCGACTCTTGACATCAAGCTTGCTTCTTTGCTCCTTAAGAATCAAAGCATAGCAGGTGGAACCAATGAACCTAAGATGCCTCACCGAAGGGATGTGGCCATACCACATTTGATATGGAGTCTATTTTTTAATAACATGAGATGGACACTTGTTTTTGACATAAATTGCACATAGAATTGCATCAGCCCAAAACATAAATTTAACATTCTTGAAAAACATAATGGAACGAACCATATTTGGGAGTGTCTTGTTCATTCATTCAACTACATCGTTTTGTTGAGGATTGTATGGAAATGTGGTTTGATGTTTGATCCCATGTTGGAGAAGGTAACTTTCAAATTCATTAGATGTATATTCTCTTCCATTATTAGTGTGAATAAAGCCAATACGAGACTAAGCTTCATTTTGAATCCATACATGAAAATTTTGAAATGTTTCAAAATCTTGTGATTTATCTTTCAGCAAGTACACCGAACACATCCTTGTGTAATCATCAATAAAAGACATGATATATTTATTTCCATTTGCAGAAGGAATAAGCATAGGGCTGCACAAATCAAAATGAATTAGTTCAAGTTTTCTACATGCTATGTGTTATCGCAAAAGTTGTAGGTTGGGAAAAGCCTGACCCAACCACCAAAATGGAAACAACTAAGGGACACTATACCCAATGTCACCTCGATATAGGTCTCACACTTCGAGGGTGACTAGGTCACTCTAGGGAGGTGATCTCGGTGACCCTGGGGGATTGAGATGGATGGAAGGGAAAGAAGAGAAGTACCCCCCTAAAATTCAATGATGGAAGAGGAAAGATGTCTTTAATAACTCATCTCTGGGTGGTTTAAGGTTTCCAAGTCTTTGGATACCTGCAAAGGGTGTTTGTACCTGCCTGAGACACAAGAAAAACCACACTTGCATATAGTAATTTTAGGTGGACAAGCAAGTTAAGTTTGTTGTCCCTAATTGCAGAAATAATCAATGATATATATTAGTGCATAAGAGATAATAAGGGTTGCAATATAAATGCTAAAATTCCAATTGAAGAAGCACGAGACAAGCTAGTAAATACTAGTTAAGCTCAACAAAGATAGAACAAGACTTTAGCACAAAACGCAAGGTTGTCATAAAAATCCAACTGCAGTAATATTAATCAGCCTTATGTCTGTAACAAACTTGTTATTAAAGCAATATATTTAACCACATAAACTTGCTCAAAACTTGCCAAAAGATGCGTTGTACTTAGTAGATTACATGGGTAGATTTTAGGCAATTTTCAACGGTTAAATTAGGAGTTATTGAAGAGTTTGGTTAGGGTTTTTTGCAGCCCTAATGGCTGTAGGATAAATTTGTAACAACAACAAGAAATACTTGGAGAAATTAAATGTCCTATTGGCTCAAACCACCATTTATAGCATAGATTTGATTCCACTAGGAACAACTTCAAAATCATGAAATTTCACATTTCCCAAAGCAACAATTTTATATCTCTGTTGAGTGAAATATATGCTATCTATTTTGACACTAAATTGTCAACTCGGGGCTCGTAAGATTTGAGGTTCTAGCACTGTATGTGCAGGTCTAAAGAATCTAGCAGTCTAATCTAATGCCGACAACACACTCAAATAATAAAGAGATTAAACAAACTAGAACAATTTTTCACCTAGGGAAGAAACCCGACATGGAGTGACCATATCTCACGAATTAGGTCATTAATCTATCCATTCGTGATTTAAAGCTATTGGAAATTTAAAATGCTAGAAAACTAAGGATGCAGAAATTAGTACAAGGGAAAATTGGAAATCGGTACCGAAATAACAAACTAGTGCAAGAGTCTCTTATGCAAAAGATGAGCCTAGGCATGAAAGATTACTATTATAATTACACTTTTTACTTGGAAATCTAACTCTGTGATTCATTTACTCAATTCATATTAGAACATTTATTTCTGCAGAAAAATGTAAAGTAGAAATAAAACAATCTACCGAAAACTTTGCCATTCAAGGAATATCAATATACTAAACACATATTCTTATAACCAGTTAGACTGATGAACTAATTACCAAAAAGGATTTAAAATCAGAAATTATGTTGTCATACTTGAACTGGAAATATATTCATAGAGGTATAGTGATTACATAGTACTGCAGGGGTTAATTTAATCTAATTTAACTGGTCATGAACAACTTCTTAATAAACATGCTCATTTCCTAGTGCTCCAATTACAAAGAAGATTCATATTTACAGCATGGTGTGAATAATTCAAGTGAATACATATAGTGAAGTTAAAATTAAAAAGAGTGATTACTACAGCTGATCTAGGCAGATATCGGTGGCCACCCACCTTTTCTGACTGGCTCAAAATAGTTTTCTGGTAATTTTGGCAATTTACTATTTTTAGCAGGTTTTAACTTCCGGGGCCATTTTAAGGGCCTAAATGACGGTTTTTCGAGATCGAGGTTCTCAATGATATCCAAAGGCATGATTAATCCCACAAAATGAATCTCCTCGATGATACCTTTCCAACGAGCTATCATACACCTAAAACGGAGATAGTATGCAAAAGTTACGACCCTGGGAAGTTGATGTACTAACTTACCCAAACGGGGCCCACATGACTTTTGCGCTTCATCTCCTAGGGTTAGGTTTTTTGGATG